>CM076572.1:1267365649-1267571329 GCA_034641835.2 Pinus albicaulis
GGCAAAGTCAAGAATCGACCGAAAGACAAGACAATACTCAGAGTGCGAGTGCGAGTGCGAGGGAAACTCTGAGACAGAGTGCCAATTGGCGCGCCCTCTTTGAAGGATTTCCCCCTTTGGCGCGGGTATAACACTGGCTAGTCGCGCCAAGGATGAAAAGGCTATTTTTAGGGTTTTTCACAAGGAGATGTCTTCAGGGGAATGAAATTCCATGTCTAGGGGAATCCATGAAAGTGTTTTCAGATCATGTCACTGCTCACAGGTCACAGAATAAGCCCTCCAATGTGCGGGACGGTGAAAAATTGCTGTGTAACACTCTGATACCAACTTGATATGAAAGGAGTATATTAGTTCTGCTCTGCTAAGTGTCCTTTCAGTTAAATAAACATTTACAAATTGTCTCCATAAGTTTTCTTAAAGTATGAGAGTTTTAACCATGAAAATTAGATGAATTAGTGAACTTTAAGAATGTAAATAAGCCTTAAAAACACTTAACAACAGTGCATAACAGAGAAAAACATTGGCACATAAGTTTTACACTGTAGGCATGATGAAGCAGTTCAACCCTCCTGGGCTACATCTACTGGTCCAACTCCTAATGACATGTCCCTCTTTGTCATTATGCTCAAAATTGTAAATTAAATATGTTTTCAGGCCTCTAATGGCTATTTTATCTACACCAATGGCTCCAGAATGCTCAAATTAGTCTAGGTAGACTCTTGTTTCACCAAATTTGGTCGAAAATTGATCCCCCAATGCATTTTTCCCAATGACAGCTAGAAAAGCTCCACTAAATGTGGAGACAGGCAGTTAACTGAAGATAAATTGATGGTTTTTCCCTAAACTTAGGGGCGCGCTCCAAGTATGTCGGGTAGTTTAATCTGGCATAAGTGTGAGTGGTGGGGTGGTCACATGCCACCCCCGCTGTAACCTCTGCTAACCATTTGAATGCCGCTGAATATGTTGGAATCGGGAGTTACGCGGTTCCATAACTTTTAACCGTCGCATTTATCATTACACTTCTGCATGTGAACATCCGTTAGACAAACCCCACTGGATATGTTGGAACCTGGAGTGGCGATGTTTCGCAACCTGAAAACTGTCTCATTTAAATTTAGAAAACCCTCCATGTGAACAACGTTGTCACGACGGTGAATTTTTACTTGTAGTTAGGGTGAAGGCCTCGGTCCTGGGCGAATGGCCACGTGAGAGGGGGGCTGGACCTTCGAGGCTAGCCTCCCAAGCCCTCAACTCCATCATGAATAAAGTTCAAGTATGAGCGACAACCTATAGGGGTAAGAAACACCTCGTAGGCGGATTGGTAAGAGGACTTGCGTGCGGACAGTAGGTCGCAAGTTCGACCCCCATCGACTCCACATAAATTTTACACCACCATTGTGAGGACACGTGGAGGCCTGCGGGCTTGCCACGTGTCGCTCATCCATTGGCCCATCCAAAACCTCATCCAACGACCAAAGTCGACTTCCATACCATCAACATCCAACGACCCACAATGTGCAACATGGCACCATCCCATTGGCTTAGAAGAAAATGAAATATTCCAAGAATATTCTACTGACTATACCTGTAAGCTGACTGGGCATCCAGTCACCAAAATTTTGCTGTTTGGGAAAATGAACAGAACGCAATATCTTCCTCATACGACATCAGTTTTTTGAACCGTTTGCGGCACCAGAATCACAACGATGAGTCCTTTCCGGTCGCTCAGGTTCGGACTTGTTTCGAGCACTTTAATTTTTGAGCATAAGACTTGATCTCCTGATCATTTATAGCAAACAATTACTTCTTGGGATTAAGGGAAATTCCATATTTCCTGCATTTGTCAAAAACCTTTCTCAAGTGTTTTAAATGTTTTTAATCAGAATTTGAAAATACAGTCAAATCATCAAGATAATTAACAAAAAAATTATTAACCTTACCAACAAATGCTTGATCCATTTATTTTTGAAAGGTAACTCCTACATTATTTAGGCCAAATGGAATTCTAGCATACATAAATGTACTCCAAGGAGTTGTGAATTTGTCTTTTCTCTATCTTTTGGAGCTACCAAGATTTGATTGTATCCAGAAAATCCATCCAACATTGAAATTCTGTTTGAGCATGAAATTTTTTGGAGTAATTGATCCATCTTTGGAAATGGATAACTATCCTTTAAAGATAATTTGTTTAGGTTTTTGAAGACTACACACAATATTATTTCACTAATTTTCTTCCTGAATGGAACTATATTTTCTATATAATTAGAGTATCTTAGAGGAACAATAATTTTTTCATCCATTAATTTCTTAAGATTTTTTTCAATAGTTGGAAGCAAGAATGGATTTATTCTCAATTTTTGTTTGAAAGGTTTAACTTCCGGTTTTAGAGGAATTTTGTGTTCAATGAGAGTTCTGTCATAGGTTTTAATTTCTTCATATGACCACACAAATTGCATCTTTATAATGTTTAAGAAGATTAATATATTTGTTTTTTGTTTCTTGAGGTAATGATGTTGAAATTTTTACTTTTTTGATTTCTTCATTGGTTCCAATATTACAATCCTCCACATCCTCTTGTTGTGAACTTGATAATGAAATTTTGAGACATCGCAATTATCAAAGAGTTTTTAAAGAGGAATTAATCCTTTTGGAATGCAATTATTATGAATTTGAATGATATCATGATCAACAATTTTATGGTTTAACTATGAAGTTTAATTTCGATCATTTGACTTACTTTCATTGATTTGTTGTTCTTCAATTTGTAGAGCTGAAAAATAATCAATTGTTTATAAGAAAAAAATTAATTGCTCATCATCTTCAAAAAATTTCAAATGTTTAAGGTTGTCAGGGATTGAAGGCCTATACTTGAATTTGATATTGTAATTGCATAGGATCAAGAATTTTGAAAGAGCTAGCAGAGACTGCTAAAGAATCTGCGTAATTTTTTCATCTCTAGTGATTGCTATAATATTAAAAGCTTGAAAGTAATTGTCCACAGAATCCCATACTTCATTATGCTAATATCTAAGCCTAGGGTGTTTTTTTTGTCATAAATTTCTATTTTTTTCACAATTAGCTTTGAGTCACCAAATACACTTAAGTTTTGGACTTTTAAACTTTTAGCTAACTCTAGTCCTAAAAGTAAGGCTTCATACTCTGCTACATTGTTTGTAACATTGAAGTCTAACTTGAAATATTGAGTTATATTTTCTTTGTCTAGATAAATTAGTACAATTCCAACTCCAACTCCAATTTTGGAAAAGGCTCCATCGAAGTACAACTTCCAAACATCAGTATTTATACATTGGGATTTATTTACAATATGTTCAAAACTGAGCTGAGAATTTTGGAGATTATTGGCTGTTAAAGTAAAACATCCAAAATCCTGATCAAATCCATAAATAGGATGGTTTCTTGCTTAATCATCTTTGGAAACAATCTTTTAAATCTCACCTCTCTATATAATCTCAAATGTTCTCCCCCATAAACAAGAATTGTAGTAAAAGACATATCCATTTGCAGACTTCCCCCAAACTTGGCACAACAAGATCTGGATAACAACATCCCAAATTTTGGGGGATATCTGTAACAACAATATCTAAAACTACACCCTAATCAAGGATCTGAGCAAATATTACAACTAAATCTTTGATTAATCCAAGACAAGGTACCTTATTTGAATCAAAAGTATAGAAATCATGATAGGGTCTTGTTATTTACAATTGAAGTTGGTCCATAATTACTTTAGGCATCAGATTATGAGAGACCCCAGAATATAACATACAATTATATAAGATATAATCGTGAATGAACCTTCAAAGTAACATAGAAGGGAGGGACATTTTCATTGATCCTATTAGAACTAGGACCAAAAACTACTCAAGGTTTTTTGTCTGTAAACTAATTAAGTCTCCTTCAACATCAATAATTGAATATTGAATCCATTTTGACACTTGATTCTTATAACGTAGATTTTTAGAGAGTTCGGATAATGGAATTGGAGTCTCAACTATTTCTAATTCTTTTTTCACATCAAAATTTGTTGGAAATTTTTTTTTAGATGTATTCTATGATTGATTTAGTGGTCGAACCAATGTTGTTTGCATTTCAACTATTTTCACCTGAGGTTCATTAATAATAACATTTTTAGCTGGTCTACCAGGTCTTGGTCTTGGTCTCAAATCATATCTTCTACTTAATTCAGCAATCGGAAATTCATAGAAGGCCTGATATTTTGAAACTTGAGAAGCCTCTTGGTTTTGGACTAAAGGTTGATCATGAGAAATTGGAATAATAACATTTTGTGACGATGAATCATCAAAATAATTTATATCATTCGTAACTAAAGGACCATTTTCTTCAGGTTCCTGATAAAAAATCATCAATGGGGGTTGGATCTGTTGATCAATATTTGGTTTTTGTAATATTTGAGGCTAAAAAGGTCTCTTGTATTGAATTTGAGGTCTATTTGACACTAGTTGAGCTACTCTAGTATGTGCTTCCATTTTTTAAATTCTAGTTGAAATATTTCTTAATAGAGAATCAATTTCATCTATTTTATGATCTTCATTATTATTTTTCAAAAAAGAAGTATTTTCTTCTCTAGTTTTCATCTTTCTCTCAGTTTATTATGCTTTTGCCTTAAGTTTATTTGATTATGATATATTAGCTTCAACTTCAATGGCATTGGTTTGCATGTCTGCTAAGGCTACAAATCTCCTTTCTCTAAGCATGGAAACAAAAAATAATCAAAACCATTAGAAAATATAACCTTAGCTGCAACCACTGATGATGTACAGTCTGGTGGTATTTTGTTATAAATTTTATTGAATATTTTTATAAAATTAGAAATAGGTTCACCAGGATTACTTTTCCAATCATCAAATTCCGTAAGATAATAAACATGATCAGTTTTGGCTCCCCATTGGTTTTTAAAGATATTGATTAATTCACTCCAAGTATGAAAATAATGAGCCTGTAATGTCTGAACCATATTCTAACATTTCCCTCAAGAGATTAAACAAATAATCTCATTTACACATCTTCATGCTCTATGTTCATATTATTAGCAAAATCCAAGAAGGCAACTAAATGATCTTCAGTAGACATACCAGTTTCCCCTTTAGACCTAGGTAAATGCTTTAGATATCCATCTGGAAAATTATTAAGCTGACCAAGAAGGATTAGTGCAGCATAATGAGCCTGAATAATAGGTTGAAAACCATCGATTCAATTAGGAAAAGAGAGTGAAGAGGAATATGAACTTTGGGGGGGATGAAAAGGAAGATGATTGAGTATAATTTGTGGAAGTTTTTATGAATGGTGATTGAATAATAAACTTATGCACTTCTGGGCTAAATTATTCATCACTTTCAAATAAAGGATTTGCATAAATAGAAAAACTATCTTCATGCTTAGTATAAGTATATGGGAAGGTATGAATGTAGAAGAGATGAAATCACTTGGTTTCAATTCAGGTAATTATAACCCTAATTATGCTTCTAATTTTGGAGATTTTGAAACGGTTTCAGGAAATTGATAAGTTTCTCACTGATAAACAAGAAGAGTTGACTGAAGATCAAACCCTTTGGATATAAGTTCTAACTCTTTTGGTTGTAAATATGATAGTCTAGGGGGAATTGAAACAGGTCTAAAGGTATAAGTTTCTGAAACAATTTCAGGTGTAAGTAAAACAAAAGCATAAGTAGAAGTTTCCAATCTTCATCTTAAAGAGAAAACTCACAGCAGCCTCTTTGGATCTGACAATATAGAATAAATATGAGGATTTGAGTGAGATCTGGTGTGCTTTCGTGAAGCCATATTTTCTTTGTGGAATCATTAGGTGAAATATTTTAACCCACTAACCTTTTATTTACCATTAAAAGGAAAGCCTAATTGTTGTCCCAAGGAAAAGATAATTCAAAATTTTTTGATCCCTGACAACAACACCAACTGATGTTGTACCTTTGTAGACAATTATAGGTTAAGGAATTGTGTTAGAGCATCTAAAATGTTTTGTTTTAATTTGGATTTTTGGATGACCAATAATTTAAACTATTAAACAGGTGAAAACTCTTAATTATTTATGATATATTAAAAGGGATAACTCTTCACCTTTAACAAAATTTTAGCTTTGAAATGACATGTAAGGTTGAACTTAAGAAAATATATGATTCATTAAATCTTCAAAAAAAGTATTTAACTAATCATATACAAGTGATGTGTATAAAATCCTTTTACAGGCAAACAAAATATATTTGAAGCTTAAGGGGAAGTGATAATTAAAATATGTAGAGGAATTAATCAAAACATAAATATCCAATTAACTAATATATGTAATTGATAATAACTTAAGAGGGGTTTTAAGATAGATTGATATTTAATCTTAACTTACCCATATTTCCCATTAATTTCAAACATATGCAGAGATAAACAAAATGAAGACAAAATAACAATAGAAGTACTCACAGGAACACAAGCCATTTCAAGATGAATCTAGAATCCTTCTATTAATCTCAGAAAAAATCAGAGGATTACAATTCTGCTTAGTTTTTTATCACAAGGGTTCAACCATTCATACTTCGAGCCAGAAAGTATTTATAGAGTTGTCTTCAAAATATCTTGATTTCAAAATCAATATTTATTTACCAAATATCTTTTGAAACTAATTACAAAATTAGCAATAGAAAATAGGAATCTTGAACTACTTGGATATCTTGCACATAATTTGAGGCTTATGCTGATGACTGAGGCGGTAAAGTTTCTATTTTGTTTCATTTCTTACTTATCTGTTCTTTTTGTCCTACAAACTTGCATCCTGTTGCTGAAAGTTTGTTACCTGTTGCTGGAAACCTGCTGTTTTTTCAATCTGAATGAGCTGACATATTTTTTCCCATCTGTCTTCATCAAGAATATAATACTTTATCATTTTTTTGTAAGTCTCACCCACTTCAGTGTATTTCTGAAAAGTGGGCTTGATTATGAACAAGTGTTTGATCTCATGTTGGATTAATAAATCTAACTCAAACCTTAAATAAAAGGCTTTCCTGTAATGGTTCCCTTGATCTTAGCAAATTTGTATTTATCTATAGCTATAGAATGTAATCTACATTGGTATTTTTCAAGAGGAACCAATCTGTCTCCTATCCCTCGCAAAATTGGAAGTCCTTTCTGATGTAGCACATTGAATTTTTTATGAAAGTTATTGATTTTTGATTCTATATTATGACACTTGTGTTCTAATTGCAACGTTAAATTTCTATTGGTAAGTATCATTTTGACTTCCAGAATGGTTTCAGTCCTATCTTCAATCTCATAATATTCAAGTTCTTCATTTGTTTTTGAATTTAAAATTATGATTATTGCTGTTGCATCTTTTGGTTTGTGACCCAAGTCTTTCTGCACTTATGCTATTACCTCCTCTGATTTCCCCCATAATTTTTCTTGCTCAAAAATGATTCCTATTGAAGGCCATAATCGAGTTATGGATTCATTTATATCCAGCCATATATTTTCTTTGGCTTGTGCAATAGTTTGAGCAATAACAGACTCGTTTTCAAGGGCCACTATTCTCAGAGTCAACTTATGACTCTTCTGTAGTTCTAACAAGTAAGCATTATCAATCTTGATTTTATGCTTATGAATATTATTAAGTTGAGATTTATTTTTTAATCTATTGGTCCTTTAGTGATAAATCTCCAATAGCTTTAGCTAAATCAACTGTTGAATTAGTGGATTATGTTTCTGATGTTATGGCTGCTGTAATGGAAGTTCTTGCTATTGAAGTACCTAGAATGGAAGTTGTTTATATGGGAATCACTATTGATACATTAGTTTGCTGCTATTTTTATTTTAATAAAGCTTCCAATTCAGTGTCCATTTTATGTATTCGCAAATTATGTTCAACTATGATCTTGAACATGTTTTCTTTCTCTTTTTCCAATTCTGCAACTTATTTAGTTTGTGGATTCTCTGTAGTAGGGAGTTTAAGCTGCTTCCTTAATGCTACGATGTCAACATTTTTTCTCTTGATCATTTCTTCAACTACTTTCACATTATTGAGATCATATACTAACTTAATCATGAGATATTATAAATATTTTGTCTTAGTATCCTTAGCCAAAGATGATATTTTTTACAACTTTAACTGAGACTGAATATTATTTAATGACACTTGCATCCTAGATGCTGCCATTGCTGAGCTGGTTAGAGTGGAGTAAATAATTTCTCCTGCTTGCTTGTGTACGTCAATTTGGTCAATAACATGAATTTTTTTAGTATCAAGCTCAAAAATAGATTTCTCATAATCTTTTGTAGTCCTAGGGAATGGAACTATAGGTTCTAAGAGGGCCATTTACAATTGTCCTTTCTAAGTATCAAATGTAGAAAGAAGACTGTGATGAGAAGCTGAAGTCTACTTCCAAAATTGAGAATAGGTAGTGGCCTTTAATGCTTCATTTTTCCTTTTAATCGAGTCCTTGTACATGGAAAAAATACTTGGTTCCATTGGACTCTGAGTTAGCTCTCCTTTCTGAGATGTTTCTAATTCATTTTGAGAAACTGAGGATAAAATAGAACTTGAGAAAATATCCTCACTTCTTGGAAAAGATGTAGCATGGGGACCTGTTAGAACTAATGTTGTTTGTTCCTATTAAATTTCTTCCTGAAGATGTTCTTCAAGATAATTAGTTTTCTTTATTTTCTTAAACATTATAAAATTTTTCTCTTGAACTTCTAAAACTGAAGGGGAAACACTTTCCCTTATTCTCTTAGCCTGCATCTCTTGTCGAACTGGAGTCTGTGATGTTGTTGAAATTAAAACCCGTTCTTCTACTTCCTGTAATGTATTTTCCTACCATTCTTCTTGATTCATGTATTGTTCTATTTCTGGTCTAGGTGTGTGTGCACACTGTGTAGTTTTCTGTTATACCCTTAACTTAGAAATAATCCACAAGGGATCATAATACTAGGTAATGCTTAATTTAAACTTCATTTGTTTTGAGAGAAGGCATGCGTCCTTTGTTGCTACTCTGGTGTTACAAATGAATGGTCCAATATGTGCTTTCAAATTGAATTGAGACTTATTTTTACCTGACACAAAATGCACCTCATCCATGTTCATCATCTGTCTGATATATTCTAATTCAAAAATCATAACTGACACAAACTTTTGCAATTTTTATGGAGGAAGTTCACATCCATATACTACAATTTATATGTAATTTTGATATAAATACCAATCTCCACTTTTTGTCTGCTCACTAAGGTGAATGATTATTTTGATTTTAGGTGAAATATTAGGAATAATATCTCTACTGAGACAACACAAAGCCATAGGTAGAAAATGATTTAGATAATCACTGAAAGAAAATTCATTAGTGTTATTCCTCACCAAGGAAGTCCAATGAATTATTGACTGAGGATTTCCATGTTCATTTAGATTTTGTAATGGAAACTGAAATTTAGTTGCTTCATAAAACAAGAACAAGTACGCAAGAATTGATTTTTATTTAGTGTCTCCTTCTGTAGAAAACTTTAAAAACTGATCATGAATATCTCCTACCAAAAATTGATTGTAATTGAAGATAAGTGATGTTTTATCACCTACTGAAAATACTACTAAAAATCCCATAATTACTTCATCAACCCACCAATTGGTTGGATAATGTAACATACATGAAACAATCGAAACAACCTATCTAGTCATCTCTGGAAACATTGAGGAAGGGTATGGAGGATTTGTTTTTGGTAATTCTTCATTTTCAAGTAAAAATATTTTGAATATTTTGTCTCTTTGAGAAAAAGTAAGTTTATGATATATTTCCATGAGAGAATAAACAGAAAAAGGATGGAGAGGAGTTGAGGGTTTGATTTGAAGCATTTGGCATATTGAATCAGGGGATATTGTAAACAAGATATCATCGTTTTGGGTAATAATTTATCTCTGACTTGAGATATACCTAAAATGACACCAACTTATAAATTTAGGAAAGGAATGAGTCTGAGGGAAAATAAATTGAGGAAGGAAGGAGTTCCATATACTCAATTCATCGCCAAAATTTGAGTATTTCTGTTTAGCCCAATTGTGAAGTTCATAGAGATCAAACTCACATTGGGTTTGAGAAATTTTGTATTGCTGGTCAACTAAGGGTAGTTTGTCTTAATCTATAACAGGGGGTAGTAATGGATTCTCTGCAACTACCTTTGAATTTCCTTTATAAGAAGACATGTTGAAGATTAAATTTGATAAATCTTGACCTAATTCCTTCTTTCAACAACCTGTCTTGAACATGGATTCCCGTTGCGATTATTCTTATAAAGGAAATTAAAATTTATCAAATTTAATCTTCAACATGTCTTCTTATAATCAAATTTAATCTTCAATATGTCTTCTTATAAATTCCAACATGAGCTAGTTGCCATTATGAACCAATGCCAACATGAGCTAGCCGGATTCGTGCACACCATCATGCCAACAATCTCCCCATGGATTCCAATAAACACTGGTGACTTGGTGAGCAGAAGGTTGGTAATTTACTTTTCATTTAGATTGATGAATATCAGAGCGACCCTGTTTTGGCTTAATGGACATCAAAGCAACCTCACCTCTTTTTTTAGGCCTAAGTACACATTCTCTGGACCCAAGAAGCTCCCAACACCATTCTAGTTTGCAACTATCATTTATTTGTATTCATAATTCGTTGTGCCATGAGGCTCAACCCTCCATTGTGAGATGAATGGAAATATATTTCACACATTGAACAATTTGGAAAACTTAGACTCTGGTTTCCCCTCCTAGGGGCAGAGAATTTTTTATCACACACTTTGGTTTCCTAATTCTGTAGTAGATATGGATACTGTGTCTGAACATTGTGTAAATTTTGATGTATTAATATAATGTAGAAATGTTTTCTTCAAAAAAAGCAAATGTATTTTTTTTTATATACAGAATCTACAACTGCGGACAAAAGTATCTTCCCTGGACTAGGTGGCCTAGCATAGAACAACAAAAAGACAAAAAAGATAATGTTTCCCTTAAAGTAAATATCCTAATGGGATGAATCCTACATATAATCCATCATATTATTCACTCCTTTCTTGGCTTGTATGCTCCAATTATAGCTCCAATCGCTATAATTAGAACTTTCACAATAAAAAAACATAAGCCAACGATCCATGACATATATGTAGCATCATCTAATCACTTGATTCAATGGATGAACATGGAATCAAAATTTATGAAATCATAGCATCACATATAGGAAAAAAAACAACTCTTTCCCTTAATATAAATGGAGTGAGTTACAACCAAATATAGTTGTTGATCTTGTAGAAGAGCTCCTCCAAGTTCACTTGTCCTTCTTTGCCACAATGTGTACCTCTATGTCACCCTAATGCATGGAATAATTAATCTTCACAATAGTATCACGAGGATAGAATCTATCTCCAAAATCCAACCCCTAGCTTGTGGATGGCCACAAATATATAGAAGAGGATGGTAAGTTGGGAGTTTTTATCCATTTACCAATCTAGGCTTGATATCCACTCTTGATGGGAGGATGAGAACAATGGATAATGGATGGAAACTCCAAGGTAATATAGGATAGGATTCAAGAGTTTTATCTGAGGTAAATAGTTGTAACAACTCTTCGAAGCTTCTGGAAGAGGAAGCTTCAGAATTTTTTTTTTCCTAGAATTTCTAGAATCAATGCACCCCCAACATAGAGAAACATGTAGGTGATAAACTCACCCCAGTAAGGGAGAAATTGATGGTGAATGAAGGTCCACATGCTTACAGAGTGCATTGGTCCTTAAAATGACTGAAATGAGGCAGTTTCAGGCATAAAATCAGGGATTAGGGAGAGTCCTGCTTAGGGATTAGTGCAAGGATGATGTCAAGGGGTAAAATGATTTTGATTGATCCAGTTTGTAGGCCTATTGACCAAATGTGAAAAAATGGCCTATAACAGATTCCCCCCTAAATTTCAGAGTCAGAAATGCAAACTCATGACTAAAGTGCTTTAATTTGTGAAAAGTAAAAATCAAGAGAAATCAACGAGATCATATTTTGTTACAATACATTTACATCATGACATATTTGTTGAGGTAGGCATACACATACTCAGTACATAAGCTGTTATGAAACTAGCTCCAAAAATAGAAGAAAAGGGAGATCAACGCCTTAGAAATCAACCACTTCGAGGGAGCAACCTCCAATACATTACATAAATGAAAAATTCTTGAATGATACCAATGAAAAAACCTCCTTCTATATGTAGGAGTCCATGGGGTCACAATATAATCCTAACCGACCTAACAATAATAATGTAAGGGAACAATAATAACAATATGGGGGTTATAGGGGTACAATAATAACAATAAGGGGGCTACACTAATAACAATAAGGGACTACACTAGTAATATGGGGACCTAACATGCCCCTCTACTTCAAAAAGGTGTTATAATCAATGCTTGAGTAGCTCTAGATGCTTCTGTATAAAATTATCATCCTCCCATGTAGAATATTCAGTGGTTAAGTTCTTCCACTTGATGAGATACTTTGAAATTGATCGATTTTGTAGCTGTCGAGTTCTTGTTTCCGTGACTGTTTTAGGTTCCAATATGATTTTTACTTCCTCATCAAGTTCTGGAAATATTGTTTGAACTGGAAGTTTTCACCTATAAACTTCTTTAAGCATGAAACATGGAAAACTGGAAGCACTCGCGAAGAAGCAGGAAGCTCCAATTTGTATGCCATAGTACCAATCTTTTGCAACACCTTGTAAGGACCATAGTATTTTGGCGATATTTTATTATCCTTCTTAGCTTTCTTGAGGGACATTTGTTTGTATGGTTGTAGCCATAAAAATACCCAGTATCCTACATCAAAACTTCTCTCGCTGCGATGTTGATCTGCTTGTTGTTTCATTTGATTTTGTGCCAAATTTTTATCCTTTAAGAGTTGGAGAACTTGCTGTTGATGCTTGATGTGATATTCCACTGCTTTCACCTTAGAATTTTCTCTTAAATATGATGTGATGGATGGTGGATGATATCCATAAAGTGCCATAAATGGGGTCATTTTTGCTGCAGTATGGAAGGAAGTGTTATACCACCATTCAGCCAAAGGTAACCACTTGACCCATTGTGTTTGTTTATCAGATACAAAAAAACAAAGATAACCTTCCAAACATTTGTTCACTATCTCAGTTTGACCATCTGATTGAGGATGATAAGATGAGCTATGAGCTACTTGAGTACCCAAACAAGAAAATAATTCCGTCCAAAAACTTCCAATAAAAATGGGATCTCTGTCGCTTACCATAACCTTTGGGTTTCCATGTAGCTTTTTAATTGTATCGATAAATGCAGTAGCAACTATACTTTCTTTAAATGGATGAGATAATTCACAAAAGTGTGCATACTTGGTAAGTCTATCAACTACCACCATGATGACACTCTTTCCTTCGAACTTAGGTAAATATGTGATAAAATCCATTGAAATCTCCTCCCAACGTTGACTTAGAATGGATAAAGGTTGTAGAAGACCCAGGGTCTTAATTGTATCAACTTTATTTTGCTAGAAAACCAAACATTATACCACAAAATTTTGAATAGCAGATTTAAGGCCGTCCCAAAAAAAATTCTTTCTTCACCCTGTGGTAATTTTTTAAAAATCCTGAGTGTCCTCCTAAAGGAGAAGGGTGCAATTCCAAAAGAATATTTTGTTTTAGTTGGGAATTCTTGCAAAGATATAAGCGATCTTGGTACCATAAAGAATCATTTTTCCAGCTAAATGTATCACATGTACTAGGATCTTGCTGCAACTTTTGAATGAGTGTCCACACTTCTTCGCCCTTCTGCCATTCATCCCTTGCTCCGGTTATCCAATTTGGTTGGATAATATAAATTGCACAAAGTAATGATTCCACCTCTTCATCCTTTCTTGAGAGTGAATTTGCAACAACATTTAGCTTCCCTTTTTTTAGATGATTTCAAAGTCATAACCCAACATCTTTGTGACCCATTTTTGCTACTCTTATGAAGATAGTATTTGTTCCAAAAAGTGTTTAAGACTATCATGATCAGTTTTTACCTTGAAGTGCCTTTGCATTAGGTAAGGTTGCCATTTCTTTAGTGCATGTAGTATTGCCAACATTTCCTTCACATAAATAGCTTTCTGTAAATACTTTCCTTTTATTGGACGACTTTCAAAAGAATTGGGTCTTCCTTCTTGCATTAAAACAATACCAATTCCATTTCCTGAGGCATCACATTCCACAATAAAGGTTTTTGTGAAGTATGGCATAGCTAAGACCGGTGCTAGGCACATTGCCTCTTTAAGATGTTCAAAGGCCTTAGTTGCTTCAGGAGTCCATGAAAATGCATCTTTCTTCAATAATGTTGTGAGAGGTGCTGCTATTCTCCCATAATTCTTAACAAACTTGCGATAATACCCTGTTAACCCGAGAAATCCTCGCAACTGCTTTATGGTTGTGGGGACTTTCCATTCCTTAATGGCTTTAATTTTGTTAGGGTCTACTTTAACACCCTCGTGAGATACAATATGACCCACATATTCCACCTCTTGTACTCCAAAGAAACATTTGGATTTTTTTGCATATAATTGTTTCTCCTGCAATAGTTTGAGCACCCTGTCAACATGTTCAACATGATCCTTCCAAGACCTGCTGTAGATTAGCATGTCATCAAAAAATACTAGCACAAATTTTCTAAGGAAGGGTTTGAAAATGGAATTTATCAACCCTTGAGTTTGAAATTATTTCATTCTAATTTTATGATGTCCTGAATGAAGATCCAATTCTGTGAAATAAATTGCACCATGTAATTCATCCAATAATTTATCAATCACAGGAATGGGAAATTTATCTTTAATAGTGAGCTTATTGAGATCCCTATAATCCTTGTGCACCAATACTACTGGAGAATATAAATAACTTTGACTAGGTTGAATTATACCAGCCTCTAACATTTCTGCAATCATACGTTCAATTTTTCTCTTTTGGACATAAGGATATTTGCAAGGCTTGATGTTTGGAGGAAAAATTATTGGAATGAAATGAATAGCATGCTCATGATCACGAATAGGTGGGAGTCATTGGGAGTTTCAAACACCTTGGAGTGATTGTCCAAGACTTTTTGGAGATCTGGAGAAATAGATGATTTTGATGTTGGAACTTCTAGTGAGCATAATTGTGCAATTACACCTCGTTGTTCTTTCTTCAGAAGCTTTGTCATGACATTAGAGCTGATTATCTTTCTCGAATTCCCTGCGATACCTCGTAATTCGATTTACTTTCCTTCCGAATTTTTTTTCAAGAAAAGTTCTTGAAAATTAAAAGCTACCATCCCCAAAGATTGTAACCATTGTATTCCTAGTACAAAATCAACACCTCCCATTGGAATAGAAAGAATTGGAATATTCAATACATATTCCCCCATGGTTAGCTTGATATTATGGCATTTTATAGAGCAATTTATAGTTCCTCCATTTGCAACCATCACTTGACATTCTGGTGCTGGGTATAGGAAACAATTCAATTCCTTGGATACCTTACAATGAATAAAATTATGGGTACTACTCGAATCAATCAACACTATTGCCCTTTTCTTCTTGATATGTCCTGATATATGGAGAGTTTGAGGAGTGGTAATTTCTACCAATGCATTACACGATATGGTCAAACTCATTTATTCTTCTTCTAGGGTTGGTTCCTAGTGTATATCCTCTTATTTTGAAGTTTCTTGTTCATTTTCTTCCTCCTGTTCACAATCTATGTAAAATAATTTCTTCTCAGCACACTTATGACCTTTAGTGTATTTTCTATCACAATTGTAGCAAAGCCCTTTTGCTCTTTTTTCTTCCAATTGTTGTGGTGTCAGCCTTGTAGGTTGTGGAATTCTAGGAGTAGCAACATTTCCATCTTTACATATGTAAGTGGTAGTCTTCCTTGTCACCATAATTTTACATTCAATTTTTCTTGCCAACCTGAATTCCTTCTCTAATGAATCAAGTTCCCAAACACGAACTTCCTATTGGATGTTATCCTTTAAAGTCCCTATGAAGACATCAATCCTGTGTTCCTATGGAATGTTAGTTACCCTTATATTTAGTTTTTTGAAGTCCTCAATGTGCTCCACCACTAAGCCCTTTTGTTTGAGATTTATCAATTGGATAAATAAGGTGTTTCTCTTGGTATCCTCAGAATGTGCTATCATTTCGTCCGTAAAAATTGACCAAGTGACAATATTTTTACGGGAGCAAAGCCATCTATACCATACAAATGTATTTTGTTCTAAATGTAAAGTTGTAATGTTTACCTTTTGTGTGCTTTGCACATTATTGAGATCAAAATATTGCTCCATTTGTAGTATCCATGTTATGGGATCCTTGCCGTAAAACTTCCTCATATCCATCTTTGGAATATGGTGGTTCTTCCATCCAAAATTAGAGTTTATGAAATCACGATTAACATTTATTTTGTTCTAATCATGAGTTTCCTCCACTATCTTTTCCCCATCAGGAAACATTTCTTGTATCAACTTTGTCAAACCTTCCATGTCTGCTTTTAGATAATTATTCATGTTTTCCATGTTGTCTTTCATTTTTTCTTCCATGTCATCCATCTTAGATTCAATGCCATCCATCTTAGCTTCCACGCCTTTCTTCAAACCATCCATGTTCACTTCCACGCCTTTCTTCGAAACTTCCATTTCATTTTTTGTTGCTCTTTGCGAGAGAAAAATTTGGTGCACTTGCTCTTGTAATTTTGATATGTCATGTTGTGCTTCTTCCTCTTCATGATTCATAGTAGAGACTTATGAAGGCTTAATGGGTGTTGATTTATTTTTAGGTGGCATTTTAGAACCCAATACTAATATCTATGCTTGAATATGCCCTTGGAATCACTTCAAACTAGTTTTCAAGCTTCCGTGGTTATCAATTGATGAAGAAGAATCCATATTTTCCACAGTGTTAGAAAATATAAGTCGACATTTCGAATCTCCATGGAGATCCATCTTCAGGACGATTGAATGAAGAAATGAAGAAATGAAAGAATGACTAAGGTCTCTGTCGCCTTTGAGAGAATTAGAATGAAGATTGAAAGAAGGGTGACAGAGACCTTAGTCGTTATTTAATTTCTTCATTTCTTCCTTCAATCATCCTGAAGATGGATTTCCATGGAGATTAAAAAAATCGACATATATTCTCTGACACTGTGGAAAATCTAGATTCTTCTTCATCACTTCAAATTTATTTTTCACACAAAACTTATGCAATTCGAAAAAAATACACACCTTTTTCTTGCTTTTGAGGAGCTCGATATTGAAACTTAATTATATCTGTGATTTCGGGTCTTCAATATCTGTAGTATCCCTATTAATCTTGTTTCAAATTCCATAGGTATGACCTGATTTGGATTCTTCAAGGAAAAGTTATGCCCAATCTCCCACAATGACCTAATTATGGACTGGTTCAGTAGAGAAAACTTGTACGATGTGCCACGTGTCACTGTTTCCTCCTTCAGCTCTAAAATTGATAAAAAGGAAACTGAGTCCATGTACTTGCAGTCACTTTTTGTGGAATTCCAATCCAACGCTCATAGAGAGAGTGATGACGATTCTCCCACGATCACCTCTTTGAGATGAAATTTGGTAGCTTGAAAAACCCTAACTTCCACAGATGATATCTCCAAAAATGTTGTGAACCAAGCTCTGAAATTGTTACAAAAGGTTCGTCAAGATTGTGGCTTCGCGCTGTACAAATTTCAGCTTCTTAACCTTCTTAGAAAGAAAGTTACAGTGCAAATTACACGATGGCCTGTTTTAGGTGAAATTCGGGAGCCTGAAAAATCCATAAATTCCACAGATCATATCTTCGAAAATATTGCGAACCAAGATCTGAAATGTTTACAAGACATTCCTCAGGATTTCAGCTTTGCTCAGTAAAAGTTTGAGCTTCTGAACCTTTAAATAAAAAAATTTATATCGAAAATTCCACAATGACCTGTTTGGAGCAGCAAAACCCTAGAATCCAAAGCTCTGATACTAAATGTTATGAAACCAACTCCAAAAATAGAAGAAAAGAGAGATCAATGCTTAGAAATCAACCACTTCTAGGGGAAAACCTCCAATACATTACATACACGAACAATTCTTGAATCATACAAATGACATAACCTCCTTCTATATATAGGAGTCAATGGGGTCACAATATAATCCTAGCCGATATAACAATAATAATGTAAGGTAAAAATAATAACAATATGGGGGTTACAGGGGTACAATAATAACAATAAGGGGGCTATACTAATAACAATAAGGGACTACACTAGTAATATGGGGACCTAACATAAGCTAACATTACATGTACAATAATAAAAATACATGTCCACTAATGAAAAATGATTGACCCATGATTGGATCATTGTATGTATGATCATATCCATCATACATTGTGAACTTGTATTAATCCTGAAATCACAGCCCAAATGGATGAAACTAGATTTGGGGTCTTATATCTTGTTCACATGATCATCCAATGTATGAGTCTAACCATGTAAATAAATGAGTTGGAGTTGAACATGGTAGACACCATCTGATTACTGAAAAATGATGTAAGTCATTAACAGACACGAGAAAAACCACCGATGATGTTAATGGATCTCAAGGTACTACAGTACAATCTGTATTGTGTGAATGAATGAGTTGAAGTCGAACACCACACAGAATATTGCGGTCAAAGGCCAATGATGTAAAATTGTTAATGAGAGTGAGGAAAATTGTTATTGATGTATGAAAGCACCAAGGTACCGAAGGGATGTTTCCAAGTCAACTTCCTGGATAATGAGTTAATGTCGACAGGAAGCGACCCATCACAAGAGGACCTTGATGTATTCCCCATCAACGGCACGAAACATGTATCATGATTTGAGACAAAATGATGTTGATACAAAAGGGGATGAATAACGACATATATGGAATAAAGGCTTAAGAGTATTGCAAAAAATATTATTTGAACGACTTCTCTTGAACACGCCAGCGAGACTGAATGGAGTTGGTAGCATTAACCCAAAATAAAAAAATGGAGGCTTTGAAAATGGTATGATGAACCAAATAGATTTCCAAACCCAAAAGACACAGAGATAAAGTGGAAGAGTGTCGTGTTCAATGGGGACCCTCTTCCATTAACAAGTGGAGTATCATATTTTCCCAATTTCCCCAACCATATTGGTTAGTGCCTCTTTATTTTTTAACAAGCTTGAGGAGGATAACATATGCTTGATATGTAAGTTCATCCTTTAGATGAATACCTCTGAGTATGTTTAACGAACCCTAATAAGGGGTGGTTCAGTTTCTTCATGGTTGAAAATTCCATTGCTGTTTGATGTATTAACGAGTCCAACGGAGGTAAAATTTGACATCTTTTTCATATTTAGAGAGCTTGAAAAAGAGGCTGAAAATAAAAATCTAGATGTTCCTTTTCGTAGATAGTCCATTGTTTTCAAAAAGGTAGAAAACGATACCCAAGAGAGCCTCTCAGCCATGTTTGAATAAGGTATTCCTTTTTCCTAAATATTATATCTCAGTCCGGGAAAAGGGTTCAACTTATATTGAGTAGACATATTTTCATTTACTTTAACAAGTTTGAAAAGACAAGTGCTCAGAAATATTTTCATATTTTGGGAGTCTCAAAAGCGCTGAAAGAGGAATCCTCCTAGAGGAACGAGTGGTATAAAAGGATATCAAATGGTTCTAATCATGATGGAACTGCTCAAAACATGTAGAGGTTAAGAGGTTGGGTAATAAGACCACCCATCATAGGGGTTCCTCAGGAAAGGATTAAAAAACCAAGTGAAAGCGTATGATCGACCAAACATATGGTGACAATGGAATGAGAAAACCAAGGCTCATATGACAAACAGGTTGAAAAAAATGGAAATCACAAGAGATAGGATGAGAATGGTTTCATTTTTACACAAGCTTGAAACATGTGAAACTATGCTTGAAAATACTTGAAGATGGTTTCATTTTTACACAAGCTTGAAACATAGGAAAAAAATATGCTTTAGATAAGTTTGCATAGCCCCAAAATAATGACTCAATTCGAGGTACATGGCCCCCAAGCTTCATTTCATTCACCTAAGTAGAGTACTGGTTGCTAACAGGTGGATGGAATGAAGATTAATTTACGAGATCAAGTGAAAGAATCGACTGGGAATTTACGAGATATAATCAAATAATAAATTGGAAAGGGAATTTGTTTCATTTTTTATCAATCTTGACATAATAAAAGAACTATGCTAATCGGATCTTGTTTCATCTTTTAACGATCTTGACACAAGAAAAGGAACTCTACTCAGAGAACCTATTTCATATTTTAACGAGGTTGACATTGTAAAAGAACTGTCCTCAGAAGAGCTTGTTTCATTTTTTAATGAGCTTAAAAAAATAAAATGAACTCCTCTATGACCTTGTTTCATTTTTTAAGGAGCTTGACAGAATAAAAGGAATTTTTCTCTGGGAACCTTGATCATGGCCCATAAGAGACCATGGCTTCCAAGAGGTTCTCATCAGATGGGAGAACACCACTATGGAATGGATACATATGAAGGGATCTAATGGAAAGATCGAGCTCTAATGTCCCCAGTACATGATGCAATACAAGATGCGACATAATTTATCTGTGGCGAGGGAGATACCACTTGCATATAAGGACCATTTATGGAAGTTTATTGATTGGGAGTCAAATTAGGACCAACAAATGAAAGTTGATTAATGGTCGTGATTCTTCCTTCATGCGGGAAATACATCACACAAAAGAGTGAAGAGACAAGAGATCCCATGACATAAACATAGTCACACCCAAGGAGTAAATTAAAATCTAAAGGGGCTTGAACTACCATCAAATCGATATAGAAAATATTTCCTCGCAAAGTAATTGGAAACTTAGGAAGGATCCCTAATGGTTGGCTAGTTCCTTTGTTAAAATCCAATAGATTTTGGGTAACGAGCATAAGCTGCAGAGAACCTAATTTTTTCCAAGTAGTTGATGACATAATACTAACAAATGTGCCTTAATATATGATTTTTATAGGTACAACCACCTTATAAGCTTGTACTATGATCTGGAAGGGTATGTAAGGAGGAATATGATATCCTGCCAGTCGACTGCAATCAAAGGAAGTGACCATACTACTTGGAGGGTGTGCCGTGGGAATGGGAGAACTACCCCCTTGTGATATGGGAATGGGAGATATACTCCCGTACACTTTGATAATGAGAGTATTTACCCCTTGTTCCATGGGAAAAAAGAGGATTATCCACTAGTTAATTGGAACCTGAAGAAACAAGAAGAACATGAGCGGTATGAAGTTCACTCTCTACGGGAAAGGTACAATCAACTGAATGTGGAATCGAGTCAACCATTTTCTCAACCAAAGGTTGGTCGGGAACAGGCTCATGTGATTCACATTTTATAGAGAGTGACATTGATTGGATTCAAATTATGATTAATCAGATCATCAACTAGTGGAGGATCATGGGAAAGATTTCGATAACCAACATGAAGACAAGGATGAGAAGTTGTAAGGTTGTCAAAAAATATTTAGGCTTCATCCAAATAAGGAAAAATATGAATAGGATGATTCCCTTCACATAAATTACAGGGAAATTTAACTTTATCTTATTTCCCATGGACCTTAGTATCACTAGTTGATGGTTTAGCAACAACATGATCTCTAAAGGCTGATGTGAGCTTGTGGACCACACTTCTAATAGCTTGGGAATAATATGATAATATCTAAGAAGGTGGTGACCCTTACATAACTTTCAAGGGAATTTAACTTTGTGAGCCTGATTGGAAGGTTTCTTCGTACTAGTTTCATGGGTAGCAATGGTTTCTTGGTTTCCCCAATGCTTATTTTGCTTCTTCTTCTTCATCCTCTTCTTCTTATTCTTAGATTCCTAGTTACTAGAATCAATAATTTCAATAGGAGAGGAGGAAGAAAGGGATGAAGAAACAATAGGTGAAGAAGACAAAGGGTCAAATTTGGGATCAACTTGTTCAAGTGGAGGACAACTTGGTCAAAGGGTCAACTAGAAAACCAATGGTAAAACTGAGAAGGGACAACCTTTCCATATAAGGAGCACCAATATCTCCAAAACAAGGAAAATGAAAAGGATTCCTGTCCAAGGGGTTTCCTTGATTGGTAGACTTGATAACTGTCGGCATTAGTCTCAAATTAAGATAAACTAAGAAGTTGGTCCACAGGAAGGATGTTGTTCCATGGTTAATTAATTGATTTTAGAAATTAAAGACAAAAACAAAAACAAAGAGGGGTAACTAGGAAAAATGGCTTACCAAGAGACTTTGAACTGCAATATACCACCTTGGAGAACTAAGGATTTATGCACAAGAAACCAATCTTCCTGAATGATGTGTTTAGTGTATCACAGTTTACAAGGCGACCAACTCAGTTACCTATGGTGAGGATAACAACCTATGGTGGACTTCCAAAATATACTCGATGGTTTGTGGAAGTACAATCCATAGTAGTGTTTTCTAATGCATAACCATTCAATGAAAGCGTTCCCATATACTTATCATGCATGGAGCGCCATCCATTATACCCGAAGGTATATAAAGAACGATCCTATAAACTTATGTACGTGGAACATGATATCACCCCTAGGATACAACGCTATAAAACAACAACATCTCCTACGTTTAATGACATTGTAACATGTATCTAGCCTAGACCTCTATGTGTGTCATTAAGTTTCAAATGCTCCTTATGTTAATTGAGATGAATTTTAGAGTTGATCTTGAATTATGTTTCAATTTCAAGGCTCAAAACTAGATGTCATCTGAACACACATATGATGCAACTAATATGACAAAAATAAATCTTTTCATTTTCCTTTTAATAATGAAAGGCTTGACTAAGTAGGGGAAGAAGAAACCAATAAAAAATGCAACAAAAAAGTGATGAAACAATAGATCTCTACTACTTCACTATTCCAATCAAAATAAAAGCCCTATATGTAATGCATGATGCATAATTTTTTTCTTTTCAATTCCTCTTAATTTTCAAATATGATGAAAACTAATATGCATGTCTAATCACCGATTAAAACAAACTTTTTAGAACTATAAATAGAATAACAATTCATGCAAGTACCCAATGATAAAAAAAAATTAGTTTTATAATGACCTAGTGATAAGAACAAAGGAAAAAATAAATAACTCCTTATCAAAGGCACTCAAAAACAAAATAAAACCAAATGGAGGCTTTAGAAATACCTCAAGACACTCAAAGACTCAAGGAAGAGTAGCTGGAACAAAGCTGGTCAAGGAGAAAATAAAAACAAAAGAAAATTTATGCATGAATAGGGGCCAATGCGGGTGTAGAAGAGGCACTAGTGCTATGAAACACATGCACAGAGAAGGCTTTGCAGGGGAAAAACACTTTTTCCCTAGACCATAGGGAGCATTGGTCAAGAAATAGAAAGTTCCAGCACGAAAATTGTAATTCAAACTCAATGAAGGGTCTTCCTAGGTCTGTTCTTGACTGAGTATGACACTAAAGATCCAAAGAAGAGGTAGAAAAATCACTAAGGATAAAGAAACCACCAATGAAATACATCATTCCCCAGTGGAGTCGCTAATTTTTTATACAGAATCTACAACTACGGATAAAAGTATCTTCCCTAGATTGGCTGGCCTAGCCTAGAACAATAGAAATAAAAAGAAGCTAATGTTTCCCTTAAAGTAAATAGATAATGGGATGTATCCTACCTATAATCCATCGTATTATTCACTCCTTTCTTGGCGTTTATGATCCAATTCTAGCTCCAATCACTATAATTATAGCTTGCACAATCAAACAACACAAGCCAACAATATACAACACCTATGTAGCATCATCTAATCACTTCATTCAATGGATCAACATGATATCAAAATACTTGAAATAATAACATCAAATATAGGAAAACAAAGAACTCTTTGCATTAATATAAATGGAGTGAGTTACAACCAAATATAGGAGTTCATCTTGTAGAAGAGCCCCTCCAAGTGGACTTGTCTTTCTTTGCCACAAATTGTACCTCTATGTCACCCTAATGCATGGAATAATGAATCTTCACAACAGTAGAATGGGGGTAGAATCTATCTCCAAAATCCAACCCCTTGCTTGTGGATGGCCACAAACATATAGAAGATGATGGTAAGTTGGGAGTTCTTATCCATTTACCAATCTAGGTTGCTTCACATACACTCTTGATCGGAGGATGAGCTTAAGGGATAAGGGATGAAAAATCCAAGGTAGGATAGGATAGGCTTCAAGAGTTTTATTTAAGGCAAACAATTGTAACAACTCTTGGAAGCTTCTAGAAGAGGAAGCTTCAAAAAAGTTTCTATTCCTGAATTTATAGAATCAACAGACACCCAACATAGGGAAACCTGTAGGTGATCAACCCACCCCAACAAGGGACAACCTGCTCATGAATAGTGGTCAATAGGCTTACAAAGTGTATTGGTAATTAAAATGACTGAAATGAGGTAGTTTCAGGAAGAAACTCGCGGATTAGGAAGATTCATGATTAAGGATTTTTGCAAGGATGATGTCAAGGGGTAAAAGGATGTTGATTGATCTAGTTTGTAGGCATATTGACCAGATGTGACAAAATGGCCTATAAAAGTCTTGTCTTCAAACTTCAATAAAGAAACCAAGTTTCTCACTCATGGTCCTATTTCCACATGTTTGTGTTAGTGAATTCTCTTGAATGAAAATATAATGTATCAAATACTCATGTCCTTTGTCCCCTATTCAACTAACTAAGTGTGATTTTCATAGCTAAGTCCAAATTGTGGTTATAAAAAAACAACATAAAAACACAGTGAACTAAATGGAAATATATTTCACATGTTAAACTCTCTAGAAAACATAGAATCTACTTTCCCCTCGCAGGGGTAGATAATTTTTTATCACACGACTTTGGTTTCCTCATTCTGAGATAGATATGGATACTATGTCTATACATTGTGTAAATTTTTCTCTGTTAATATAATGTATATAGCTTTCTTACAAGAAAAATGTCTTGTCATCAACCTTCAATAAAGAAGCCAAGCTTCTCACTCATGGTCCTAATTCCACATGTCTGTGTTAGTGATTTGACTTGAATGAAAATATAATGTATCAAATAATCATATCCTTGGTCCCTATTCAATTAAATAAGTGGGCCTGTCAAACTATCTCCATGACTCATAGCTAAGTCCAAATTGTGGTTATAACAAAACAACATGAAAACACAATGAGCTGAATGGGAATATATTTCACATGTTAAACTCTCTGGAAAACTTAGACTTTGGTTTCCCATCCTAGGGGTAGAAATTTTTTATGACACACTCTGATTTCCTCATTCTGAGGCATAGATGGATATTATTTATGTACATTGTGTAAATTTTACTTTTTTAATATAATGTAGAAACAATTGCTTACAAAATAAAATAAAATTTCTTGCCTTCAACATTCAATAAGGAAGCCAAAATTCTCACTCATGATCCTATTTCCACATGTCTGTGTTAGTGAATTCTCTTAAATGAAAATATAATGTATCAAATAACTCGTGTCCTTGGTCCATGTTGTGCTATTCAACAATACCCATTATTTCATAACAGATGCCTTAGAGTAAATGGGGACCCTTTTAAATTTTTAGGATAAGACAATAAATTTTTTGTGACTTATAAATAGAAATATGAATAAAAAAAAAATCAAAGTGATAAGCTTGTTGCCTTATACACTTAAGTAGAAAACCCAAAATAACCTTAATCACAATCACAATCGCAATCTCAAATTGAAAATTTAAAATACAACAAACGACATGCTAAGCTACTCCACATGAAATTTGCGATACGATATCACCCAAAAGCTTGAAACATGAAAAAAAGGCTTTGTAGAGAAAAAGGGCGATGAAAGCTAAAAAGGCGATAACAAAGAAATAGGTCCCCAAGGAAGTTATATTTCATAAAGAGAAATTAGTGGGACCCACCTTTTCCATGCCATTGATCACAATCGCAAAATCGCAAACACTGCCTGCTATCATGTACTCCACCCCGCTTTCATTTCCAAGATGTGATACATCGCATCACACTTTTGGCAAGTATCATTCCCTTATGCTATCCAATTTCGCCGAGATTGCGATTGTGATGCGATATCTCATTGCAAAATCATTCATCCCTCTTTTCCTCACCAACGTTTCAAAGCTTCAACAACAATTGATAATAAAAACATTGTTTAAAAAAGGGAAAATTTTTGTTCGAAATCGGAAAAACAAGTCCGCCCAGTGTTGTAAAAAAACTTGACACACATAAGAAACTGTGGTGTGGGAAGTTTAATTAAAAATGTTAAAGTGTCCATTCAGGGATATGAATCCACGTTTTCCATAAATGCACAATCATAACAGTATGATAGCTCTGACCATCCAAATGTGATTTGATTGAGAGTTAATCAATATTTTATATTTCTTCACATGCAACGCTATATTATTCATCATTTTGGTTTTATTTCTACATTGCTCCCACATTTTCACATATTTTTCTTCACTCCCTATTCTTCTTATTCGCAGGCAAGTCCAGAAAAACAAAATTCCCACAAGATGTCTAAGGCTACTAAGAAATAAAAGAAACCTATGGCTCCTTCTAATCCTACACCTCCCGCTGCCGTAGTGACTGAGATGTCGCCCCTCTTTTCATATACTACATGCGCTACATAAAGTGGTTCTGCTTCATGGGAATCAATGTACAAGGTTTTCGAAGATGAAAAACCCTGCATAATAAAAAATTCAACTACATCGAACACCCATAATACCTCAGAATCTACTATTTCTAAGGTAACCAACTCTTTTCTTCATAGAATTGCTACGTGCCCTAAGATTTTATGATATTCATATATGGTGAAATAGATTATTGATAATCTTAACAAACATTGGTGACAAGGCCTTTCTAACAACAAGAGGCACAATGATAGGATCATTCCGAGCAGAGGATTTTAAGAGAATGTACCATATACCGGACCCCTAAAAG
This sequence comes from Pinus albicaulis, assembly GCA_034641835.2. Classification (NCBI taxonomy): domain Eukaryota; kingdom Viridiplantae; phylum Streptophyta; class Pinopsida; order Pinales; family Pinaceae; genus Pinus; species Pinus albicaulis. Next base: position 1,267,392,762 of record CM076572.1, read on the forward strand.
GTGCATGGAAAATATTTCCTTGAACAATTTGAAAAATAAAACAAGCTACAGTCAGAACCTATAAAACAATCGAGGAATAACTCCAACAAACACAAGCATGATGAAAAGGGTATGTATTACATTGCGTCTCTGGTTGGTCCGTACTCTTATGTTTCTGCTATGATGTCTAGACTATTTGGTTCACCCAATACTTATAAAATTTCCATTGAATGGGTCCATCTTATGGATTTCATCACAGACTCCTACATTATGGATTGGGGTGCCATTTTGTTAAATAATATTTCTTCCTAGATCTTTGAATACAGAAAAAATTTCTATTTTACCTCTAAGAAAATCCACCCATTCTTTATGTGTGTGTACATCATGTACGTTGTTTGTTTTACCTCTGATTTTCCAACCATGGGTTGGAAATGGACCATCCAATTCCCCACCCCCATTCATGTTTACCATGATATTCTATGGGAATCCATATATGAATCCAATTTTTACAAGATTTGTCATGGAGTTATTATGCCACTCTTTCAAGATGTTTTTATTGAAAAATCCCCAAGATTGTGTAAGGAAGCCCAAGCTGACTTTACAAGGATAGGGAAATGGTTTAGGGAGGAGTTATTTACTTATGTCAAATTTTATGAAGCATTGTTGAACCCCATGTGCTCCCACTATATGTACCATACAAGCTTCTCACCAGAAAAATTTCTTACTAGACGGTGGGGCATGGATTGAATAAAACCTTGAAATAGGCAAAGAAATCTTACTGGCCTACCTTTCCCATTCATTGTGGTGTTTATGCATTGGACAATTTCAAACATGCTAGATTATAAATTGATCAAATCTAGTGTTTGATATTATTTACAGTTCCTAATAGACAATTTGATCCAAATAAAGTTGCTCTAAATGTTACAACTCAAGTAAAGATCAGACACTTCCTTCATGAAGATGATGATTATGATGAATTATTTTAGTCTTCCAATACCTATCTAGATGTTGAAAAGTTGGTAGCCATGTTTCTCAAGCCTGAACAATTGGATCAGTTCAAATAATACAGAAACAATAGGTTGGAAGGTACTCTAGACGTTTTAGAGGTATCCCAACCTATTTCACAGAAAGGTCAACAAACAGAACAAGAAAAAGAGCAGCCTCCCGAGGATACAAAAATCCATAGTATATCAAAAGAATTTAATCTCACAAAAGTACAGACTAATAGCCCATCATTTTCTAGTGATTTACAAGAGGTCTGGAAATATTTCAATCAACAACTTAAGGGAGATCAAGAAGTGGTGATCATTGAAAAAATATAGTCGAAATACCTCATGAAAAAATTCAGAGCCCGTTGAGTTGAATTCATCCTGGCCTACCCATCATTTGAAACTGTATTGAAGATAAAGGAAATCCCCCCTTTAGATATCTTTTACAGCCCAAAACATAAGGTTGTAGTAAGGAGACAAAGGAAAAGGAGGATAATTGAAAAATAATAGGTTCTAGTTCCTGGTGATGTGCCCATAGATATAGTTTGGAAAGACCCTCAATAAGATCCATATTAGGATCTAATAAGGTTAATTCAGTTCACAGGTGCTTATACATCTGCCACAATTGATAAAGCTACAAAATTCCAACAATTATTTAAAGAGAAGGATGAGAGAATCCTTCAGCTAGAGCAAGAACTGCTGGCAAAAAAATAGAGAATTAATAACAGTTACAAGCACAAGTTTCAGAGCTCCAGCAAAGTATGGATCAACTAAATTGCAACATCAATCTGACATTGGTGCCAAGGATGCTCAAATCCACCAGCTGAAATTTATTGTGCAGGAGTTAAAGGATAATCCAAAAGAGAATGATTTCAAAATGGAAGCCATGGAACTCAACACTTTGTTGGCTCAACAAAAAGTGGTGTTTTTCCAAATACTATCTATCATAAATGAGCTATGTGAGAAGAGTGATTCACTAAAGAATCAAGTAGCTGACCAGAGGATCAATTTTGATGAAATTGATGATAAATTCTCTCAAGATGTCACCTGATAAGATACTGCAGAAGGCCAATCTTCCCAGAATTGAAAATTCAAAAAAGGAAATATTTTTCGCTGATTGGGATATACAGTTAAAGCAGGCAGAAAGGGAAATTTACAGGGGAAGAGATGCTGCCAATAACATTATTTAAATAGTCATAAAAAACCTCATTGTTTCAAATTTAATTGATAAATGGCCACCTGGTTCTCTACCTGTTCCGAAAGAGTTGATAAAGAAGTGGCAAGAGATGTCTAAAATGAAGGAAGAAAACATCAGAAAATTGGTAAAGCTTGATTGGGACAATTAGTGCAAGCACCTAGTTAAGAGACATTGTCAATGGTTAATGTTGCATTGTCTAACAGACACTTCCTCTTACATGGTGCCTCCATTATCAGATGCAGTCTACACATGATAGTCGTGCGTCAGGCCAGGCCAACCTCCTCAATTTCAACCTAGGATAGACATCCTTTAGCTCAAGGAATGAAAGGCAACAGAGAAAGCGCCACACTCATGAAGCGTGTCATCCCAACAAACTCTATTTTTGTTTTTATTTCACTTATTTTAAGGAGATTTGTTTAAACCTCCTCATCACTTTATACATTTTCTATTTTATACTTTTTATTTTACTATATATACTCTTTCATGTCTTTAAAGAAAGGGTCCTGAAATTTTGAAAAGAAGACTTTACAGAAGTTGCACTTTAGTACTCTTAAAGTTTCTCTTAATAGAAAGGATGGACCAAGGGTTGTTTTTCAAATGAGCAGAGTTAAGATATATATGATACTTTTATATTTATGTTGATGTTCTATTTCATATGAGAAATAATTAAATTTCTTATGATGTTTTTTGTTATATGCATCTTTCTATACATAGTCCAAAATTAATTCACTTCTGAACATGCTTAGATTTCCATTTTTTATACATGAACAAATACATCCAATTATTAAATGTGATATATGCTTAATCAATTGAATTGATTAACTATTAAATCAAATCAATTATCTTAAATTGTTTTACATTTCTATAAATGCCTGATAAATCTTCATTTTCATACATTTAATATCATCTTTTAAATCACATATAAGAGAAAGATAATTCATCTCGGGATAGAGGTAGTTTTATATATACACTTTTTAAGCTTCTTGTCACTCTCATTCATCAAGTCACAATTAGTTTTAAATACCACCCAATCCACTCAATTATATTTCATTGGGAAACTGGTCCCATAATCCCCAGTCAAAGCCACTATCTAAAACAGATAAAGGACGGTTTTCAAGTCCTCGACTGGGTATTTCTCCTCGATGTTGTTGCAAATATTTTCGAGGCATCAACATTTTCAGTGCTAGAAGGAGGGCCTACTAGACTATGAATGAAACCAAAGCCTAATCCTAAAACCAAAGACAATCAAAAGAGTCAAATCCCCTCCAAAACTCCTACAACTTCAAGCCCACACTCAAAATATCATACCTCTAGATCAGAAGTTGTTCAATCCTTTCCTAAGTCTCTTGGTTGATCAATTCCCAAAGAACCCTCCCATGGCTATACTCCAGAATAATCTAAAGTATAGAATTTGATAAATAAAATGGAATAAATTTCTATTTTAGTAGAAAATCTCGTGCTTTCTGAAGCCTCTTAAGGAAGTGTTACTTCAATTTTTCAAGGTATTGGTGTATTGACTCATTCTCAGAGAGAAAAACTTGGGATAACTCCATTTGAGTTTCCTCTCCATTCCCATTGCAGGAAAAATCCTACATATGAAACTCAAACATCTGCCAGTGAGATTATTTCATCTTCTCCTCCACAAACTCCATCATTCATTTCTCCTTCATTTCCATCCTCCCAACCAATTTCCTCACCCATCCATTTCTCTTTATCTCAATCAACTAGTGCTGCCTCAAGCAGTATTATTTCAGTTGTTTTTTCTTCTTCGACTACATCCACCTCTGGAACTACTTCTTCTTCTTCAAATCATCCTTCAGGACACACCAATCCTACAGGTCATACAATGGAAAACAAGCCATGGACCAATTCAGGATTTGTTCAATTAGCAGGTCCTCTCCATAATTTACACAAGACTCTAGAGAGGTAGTTGCCTAAGTATAATCTTGATGATGGTCTCCCTGCTGAAGAACACCTCCACAATTTTATGCTTTCCATCAACCTGAATGCAGTCTTAGAATAATATTGTGTAGTAAGGTTGTTTCCCTATGCTTTTCTAGGATCATCTGGATCATGGTACTTTTTTTTACCATCAGGTACTATTACTAGTTAGGACATATTCGAAGAGAAATTTCTGACCAAATTTGGTGATGATCAGACCACTTCTACTCTCATAAATGATATTTCAAATCTTAAATAAAATTAAGGAGAAAAGATCAAAGTTTTCAATTCCAGATTGAAGAAATTGTTGAATAAAATCCCAACGACATCTAAACCTGGTGTTAGTATGAATCTTAATCGCAAGTGTACGAAAAATGCTCACTTTAGCCGTGCATAAAAAACAACCCTAACAACAAAGATGGCTGCCAATATTTTTAGATCTACAATTAGGTAACCAAGATAAATGCTGCAAAAATCTAGATCTATGCATTAAAAGACATTAAGTAGTAAATTAAAACAAGAGTTGCTCCATGCATCCAATAGAGAAGACAAGAATATGTTTAAATAATTTTGTATTAATGGCACCTGGGAGGAGAACATAGAAGGATGTTACCAATCCTCCTCAATGGGATGGGTTCTTGTAAGTCCTCAACACTTCAGATCTAAAATCCCTCTCTCTTGATGGTGTAGAAAACCCAGACAAAAAATGGAACTCAAAGGGAGCTAACAAGAAAGATGATAGAAAATATGACAATGATGGTGGATCAAAGTCATACCAAGAGTGTAGATCCAGAGTGATATTTAGGCAACAAAAGGTAGTGTATGAATGGAACAACCCTTCTATTTATAGAAAAATATTGAGTTAGTCTAGATATTGGTGCATAATTAAAATATTATTAACCAAATCAAGATCCAACTTTTATGGAATATTTTATTATTTTTGTGGAGGGAAAAAGAATTTGACTTGGGTCAAATCCCTTTATTTGTAAATAATAAATAAATAAATGATTTATTTATTATTTTAAGGATGTGGTTGAGTAATAATCAAATAAATGATGATTTATTTAGTTATTAATGAATGATTTAGTCAAATTTAACAAGGAATATTATTTAAATAAGGTTTAAATAATTATTCCTAGAAAATAATGAGATAAATAATAATTTATCTAATTAATTTTCCTGTTTTGGGTTAAATATGACCAGGAATATTAATTAAACTACTATTTAAATAATTATTCCTTGAGGAAAATCAAACAAATGTAGATTTATTTAATATTTCCTCATGGGGTTTCCTGTTTAGACCATAAATAACTTAATAAAGGTGGTTTACTACGTTATTTTTCATAGTGAAAGAAATTTTACTTAGGGTAAAATTGGTCTTACATGGTGTACTTAGGTCCATCTAATAGTAACATGTTAGATGACCAAAAAATGGTGTAACATATTTCCCCCCAGCGTGTGAGCATTAGGAGCTAATCGTATGACCGAAGTACGTTGTAAGAACTCAATCATTAGACACCGAAGGGGAAGTCAGAGAGAGAAATATAAGGTAGACCAAAGTGCTAGAGGACTAGACCCTAAGGAGATGAGACTTATAGGTGCGACAAGTCTCTTTTATGAGTGAGTACCTATGCTATAGGCGGCAGGGGAGGCATACCTATGCCCGCCGAGACAAAGTACAAAGAATAATGCGTCCCGTAAACAAGAGACTGAAAAATATAGTACATGCTAGCATAAACATGAGCCAGATAAAAATATGATAATGAATCCCACATACATATTGTGCCTGGGATAATAGCCAGGACTTATACAATAATATCTGGGTACATGAGATACAAATACAACACAAATTCCCCTGTAAACAAGAAAGGGCTCTGAAAATATGACTGATACATGCAAACAAAAAGGTGCTGCAAGCAGCTGAGGCCAACATCATCAAATATATGGAGCTACATCAAAGGCTGTAATGAAGAGGTCATCCAGGCATGTGGGGGGCTACCTATAGGGCCACCACCTCATGAGGGCTGAAACATCTCACACACACCTGGGAATTGCCGGTATCATCTACTGCATCGATGGACCATCAAGTATACGGATCTCGATCATGCTGATAGGAGCTGGAGTTGAGAAAAAATCAAGTCAAAGGGCAATAAGGAGTCACTTTTCCTGATCCAAGGCACCGAATAAGAGTGGAAGCTGGAACCAAGGTACAATTCCCTCTAGACCTGTCTTCTGGAATGAATGATCTGATGCCAACAGAAGGAGGTCCGCCATAGGTGAGGAAATAAGGGATCCTCAACTAAGGCATGAGAGAAAATAGTAGAGCGACTGACATACTGACATCAGGGATGATGATGAAATGGGGGGTACTGAGTAGCGGATGAACGACTTCCCTTGTTAGAGCATAAAGGGCATGGATGACCTGGCAGCGATTGACACAATATTATGAGAGATACGGGACAGTAGGAATGAAGGCCATAATGTGCGACACGAGAGAGGAATCAATTAATGAAAGATGGAGGACCATGAATGCGATGATGACTCAACTCGGATGCTCTAAGAAAGAGCGACTCGATGATGCTGCCACAAAGTAAAGGTCCAATGGGGACCATAAAAACATGAGTACAAGATGGAAACTCACAATGAAAATTGACACGAGCATGGAAAAATATAGAGGCAAAGTGGTGCCCCAAGTACAAGTGGTGCAAGTGAAGAAATTCAATTTTTAGGAGTGGTGAAGTGACGCTTCTTGGACAAATGTAACCTGGTGAAGTATCAAATCACAAAAAACTAACATATACCCATTTGAGGGCTCGGTGAGAGCTTTCTAATGGTACATACGGTTTGTCAAAATGAGATACGGTTTGGCTGTAGCAGGCGAAAGAAAAATAAGGGGTTTCTATTTTAATAAGGCATTTTCCCTCCAAAGTCACTCATTTTCATGTGGAGCTGTGGTGAATGTAGAGAGGAGAGAAGGCCCTAAATCTTGCTGTGATCATAGTGGACAAACTGACCGTTGGAATCGAGATTCGTTAGTTGCAGGTAAGAGGCCTAACCTTAGTATTTCATTTCAGTTGATTGAACGTTCAGTTTAGGTGCCCAGAGCTCATGAAAAATCCAGGTCGCACTTTTTGGGGTCTGTTCTGTGACCAAGGTAGGAGGTACAGGGCAGAAAACTATGACTTGTTTGAGGAAATGACTTGAAAAGTGCGACCTGTCAGAGAAAGAAGGTTTCAGTGCTGTTTTTGACTGAGATCTGGGTTTCTTATGGTTGAGGGGCATAGGTTCCCCCAAGCATGTTATGGTCATGCCAAAATGTATTTAGAAAGGGGGAATATAAACACATTTTATGATGTGGTGTGCCATTTGTTTTCGTTATGGTTATGCAGTTCAAGAAAGGGAATGGAGGATTACCAATCTCTTTTGGTACTGCATATATGAAGTAAATGGATTTAAGTTTCTGGGTTGGCATACATGGTGTCACTATCTTAAAGAGTGGATTTGGAGATAATGAATTGGTGCTCTCTTAGACAACCCATAGGTTGGTCAACAAAAATGTCTAGGGGACTGGGTTACTGATGTAAGATGAAGGAATGATGAGGGGTATCATACCTAGAGTGATTTGAAGTGATATGAGACTCTAGAGGTTCTTCTAAATGGGGAAGAATAATGGTACTAGAGTCAACATGACCAGATACACTAGGAGAGTTGTGGATAATTGCTTCTCCTGACCTCTCTAATATGGGTGCCCCCTTACCCAAACATTGGGTGTCAATGTAATGGCCACAAGGTGTATGTGGTTTGAATGCATGGGTTCAATGTAAGGGGGGATAGATAAAGTCAAGGGTGGTGACTGCTTCCATATTGTCATCATCACAATAGAAGATGGGGTGACTGGTGGAAGAAGGACCATGTGGTGCAGCGAAGCTACCTGACTCATCATCATGAGAAGAAAGGTTAACATGTGCATCGTCACAGAGGGTGACGGAAGGACAAGTGGATAAGGGATCCACTGATGTTGAGCCTAGGGTGATCACTGAAGGGAGGTCGAGCGAAACAGAAGGGGAAGTATCAGAGGGAGCTTCCACCATGGATCTCACGAATGATGATAGGTAGTGGACAGTGGCCGAAGACTCTATCATTTCGACATCTGGAGGGGGAATTTCTATGGGAGTTGATGTGTCCTCTGGTTTTTCTGAAGCAAAATGCACAAATAAGGGAGTGGTGGACTTGTTGCGCTTGGCCTCGAATTGGCGAACTGCCGCTAGAGAGGTGCGGAAGTCATCAAGGCAGGGACAAAGGTGGGTATAATGGCCATGGAGATCACACAAAGCATAGGGGTGGTTGGTGTGAATAGTATTTAGGTTCCTGGCTGTAGTCAAGGAAGGAACAGAGGTTTCTGGGATCGTAGACTCACGGAACACGACATTAACCATGGGCTTGAGATGAGGCAATTCAATACAATTATGGGTGGCATGATCGAAAACATCACACAAAGCACATGGAGGTGTATGCTTTGGAGGCTAAGGAGGAGCATGGTTTTTCAGGCAAGCCTTTTCTTTAGGTGCCTTCTTATGAGCTTTTCCCTTTTTACCCGAAGTTTTCCCAACAGGAGAAGGTTCCTGTTGAGGTGGTTGAGGCATTGTAGTAGTGGGAGAAGTCACGGGGACCGGTTGAACTAGGGTCAAAGCAAGATAAGGTTTGGGTTGACCAGGCGAGGTAGCATTTGGGGGATCAAGGTACCAGACGAGAATCCCCAAGGTCAGGTTAGGAAGAGATAAGGTAGTCATAACAGGTACTGAGTATACTCCAGGAGGGGGAGCTAGAAACAGTATTTGACCAGAGGGGTAATGGCCAGGCGGGACAACTCCAAGATGGTTAAGTCCCGGAGGAACCATTCCAGGAGGGTAGAGAGGCTCATGGGTACTAGCTATAGGTGAAGGTCAAGGAGGAGGGGGTCCAGAAGGCTGAATCGAAGGGCTAGGAGTAGGCTGCGGAGGGCGAGGCTGCTGAATAGTCGAAGCGGGCCACTTGAGGGAAGCCCAAGACGATTGCATCATGTAAGCATTCGATGAGCTAGGATCAAAGACATGAGGAGGAAGTCCAGGGAATGTACCAAGCAAAGAGGAGTCTTTGTAAGCTCTGGGTGAGACACTGGTCAAAGGATCGATGGTTTGCTTATTGGCCACCGAAGAGATGATGGGCTCAGGGGAGGTCTGAGACTTCGGTTCGTAATATGTCAACTAGTTAATGGTGACTATATTTCTGTTATGAGGGAAGGAAATCTTGCGGTGAACCTCAGATGGGAGAATATAAATCGCATAGGTGTAGCTACAACCCAATAGAATGTTGTAATATAAGGGGGAATCAATGGCTTCTACGTCAACGCAAACAATCTTTCCCCCAAGAGTAATAGGACAATTGCGGAATAGGCCAATGGGTTGGGAGGCATGGCCATCCCACGCTGGAAGAGTGATCGTGGAAGGAGCCAACTCAGGGGATCCGAGTTGCTTCCAACCCGAAGTGGACATCACACAGGTGGATGCCCCCTCATTAATGATGCACTGGGAAATGTTGGCGTTCCGGATCTTGACTGGGATTTGGAAGGCGACGGAAGTAGGGAGAGGAGGATGTTCTGACCGGTCAACATCGAAGATGATCAAGCGATCATCTGAAGGATCTATAGTGCCCATATCACATAGTATATATTTTCGCTGTGAGGTACATGACTGGAGGAGTTCCAGCGTTGAGATGGCAACAGTAGATTGCGCCAAATCATGTACTATACTATACGAATGGGCAACTTTTCCAGAAGCAGCGTTTCGGCGTAATGGTCCCTTAGGGATATTGGTATGAACCTCTGCCTTAGGATGAGGGATCTACAAAGGACCATTAGGTGTCAAAAGAGACTTTGTCTAACCTGAAGAAGGGGGCTCGGGGACAGACGTAGTGAGAGGCTTGTTGTACTGACGGGACCGAGTCTGAAGGTTGAGGTCTACAGTTATAGATTGGTCAGAATTCATCATGAGAATATGGTAATCGGAGGTACCAGATGGAGGAGGTTGAGTGGCCACTTGACCTTCAGGTGGTTGGGTAGCCACGAATCCTTGCTGAGGGAAAGGATAAGTAAACACAGCTGGCTGACTAGGCACAACATTAGGAGGGACGGAAAGGGAGGCTTGCTGTCCTCGCAATGTTGCTTGGGACTCCCACATCTGCTTCATCTGTGGTAAAAGAGGACAATCATGTGTGTAATGACCATAAACACCACAACAAGAACAAGGCTTGTTCGTGCGAACAAGCTTGTCCTGCTTGGGCTAAGTGCCCTGTTGCTGGTTAGTAGTGTTAGGAGAATTATTTTTAGGATTAGGTCCAGGATTACCAGGGGAAGATTGATTTTGAGTGCCTTTCCTCTTCTTTTTGGAGGAGGATTAGTCGCGCCCTGCTGTGGATACACCTACCCCTGAGGGGGAGGTGGCTATTGTTGCGGGGGTTGAGAAGGCAAAGGATGCAGAGGTGCTAATGCTGGAGGAGCTAGAGCACTAGGCCGCGGATACGGATAATAAGGAGGTTGGATAACATTATGGTAAACAAAAGGTTGGGCAAAAGGAGGAGGCATGCCGTATCCTGGATACATGCTACTGGGAGGGGGAAAATTGCAGGAGGTGCTGGCCCCCCCCCTAAGGAAAACCATAGCACATGGGAGGCTGAGCGTATGGATGAGAGAGAGATCCAACGATATCGTCGGCGGCATGAGATGCCCTCGGTGCGTTGGCACCACCGGGTCTAGGAAGATCTGGTAGAACGGTATAAACATAACCCGACTGAGCATAGATCAGGTCATATTTTAACACAGTTTGGAGAGCGGCTTCTATGGTTTTAGGGAAATGCGATGCGAAATCCTTGCCAATAGTAGACAAGAGAGATCTAAGGAACTAGTCCATGTAGACACGGTCTTCAAAGGGAGGGGCTCGACATAGGCTCTTTCTTCTTCGCCATTCCTGGACATGATCGGATAGGCGGGTCGTAGACAATTGAAGGAAATAAGTCAAAAGTTCGGTACTAGTGTCATAATGAAGGGAAAGCTGGAAATAAGACAAAAAAGGCCAGACAAGAGTCACAAAGGTGGTATGAGAGGATGAGGCCTGGTCAACATACCACTTAGAAGCTTCACCAGTAAGCGTACGTTGGAACAACCGAAGACGGACAGAGTCATTGGTAATGGAGTTAGACGAAAACCACATGTGGAAAGATCGAACATGATTTGTAGGATCTTCTCCAGCAAGGACTTCAAACTTGGGGATGTCAAAAGGGAGCTTGGTCGGCATAGTAGGCCAACTAGCGTCATGGTGTATAGGGTCATTGATCAATTGGTTAAAATTGGGAAGACTGAGGCCTGCCATATAGGGGAGCAAGGGAGCAGCCGGGGTAGTTCCTGTTGCGGTCCCACTAGTAGTATTCCTAGCATTAGGGCTGGGGCTACCACCGGCGTTAAATCCTGAACTAGACATGGTGAAGGTTACAAGGGGAGAACTGGGGGAGGAACCAGAAGGGGAACCCAATGAACTAGAAGAGGAGTCAGAGTGCGGAATCGGTGGAGGAATAACTCGAATCCTACACGGAGGAGTAAGTCTTCCTACCGGAAGATGAGGATGAAGGCCAAGAAGTCTTTGGGATAAATGCCTTGGTGGCACAATGATGACGATACAAACACGACACAAAGGGAAGAGAGACCAACAAGGGCGGAGAGGTGCAGGATCAACTGATTACAATGTCAAAACAAGGGCAGAGAGGTGTAGGATCAATTTATTTCAATGTTTTAAAGTCTTTGCTTGGTGGTGTTAACCAAGCTCTTCTTCACTTAGGGTGTGTGTGTTAAGTGTGTAAATTTTAATTTTTAAACCCAGATGTTTCTAGAGAAAAAGACAAAGTGTGCTGTATAACTGTAAATAAACCCGCAGATAACAGTATATGAAACTGAAATAACAGAAAAATAAATAGCTAATCATGCATTAATCTAAACCCAAGGAGGCGGGCCTCTCAACAACTAGTCTGTAGGTGGGAAATAATCTAGTCAAAACACACCAAAATAGCCAATAGATCTAAGTTCAGGAGGCACAGAGATCTAAAGGTTAGATCTACTCGAATTAGGTGCAGAAAAACAACAAAAAATCAGAGGAAAATTTGTTGTAAATGAGGTGGCGAAAGGCTATCTCCTGGATGGAAGCGAAGGGGACCCTAGAGGAAAACTCAAACAAAAATTAAAAGAGGCATTTTGGATGGATAAATAGCCAATCTGAAGTGGATCTGAAGGCAAGGTATCAGATCTAAAAAATGGCTGAACACTCTGAAAATTTCAGACAACCTGCAGCAGCTAAAAATCTTCCACAAAATGTGGAGGGTACTGAAGCCCTAAAGGGCTAGGTTCCAAATTAGATGAGTAAAACAGAACAAGTATAGGTCCAAAACGGGTGGAGACGAAGGTCATACAACCCTGAACAGAGGCCCAGAAAAACCCATAAAATTTTCAGAGAAACTCGCAAAAAGTCCAGGTCGCAGTTTTTGACTTGATTTCTGCTGAGGTTGCAGGTTCTAGCCTGTTTTCTGCACCTTTGAGGTTCAGGTCGCAGGTTTTGGCTCAGCAAGTGCTACCTGCACTTCTGGCACTCTCGAGAGTAGGTTTCAGAAGAATGTGTCGTCTCAGCTACGACTGATGCCGATCACCTGTGTAATAGGTCCGAAAACACACGGAAGTTAGAATTTTTAAAGTTCTAGGGTTTTATAGGTTAAAAAAAACATCAAGAAAATAAAAACAAGAAGATAAAGAGAAATCCTAGGGTTTGAAGCAGCTGGATATGCAGGGATCTGAAAAACGACAACAGTCGTAATCGTAAACCCGTGTGGAGTCGCTAGTTGTTAGTATGAATCTTAATCGTAAGTGTACGAAAAAGGCTCACTTTAGCCGTGCATAAAAAACAACCCTAACAACAAAGATGGCTGCTAATATATTTAGAGCTGCAATTAGGTGACCAAGATAAATGCTACAAAAATCTAGATCTATGCATTAAAAGATATTAAGCAGTAAATAAAAACAAGAGTTTCTCCATGCATCCAATAGACAAGAAAAGAATATGTTTAAATACTTTTGTATTAATGGCACCTGGGAGGAGAACATAGAAGGATGTTACCAGTCCTCCTTAATGGGATGGGTTCTTGTAAGTCCTTAGAACTTCAGATCTAAAATCCCTCTCTCTTGATGGTGTAGAAAACCCAGACAAAAAATGGAACTTAAAGGGAGCTCACAAGAAAGATGATAGCAAAATATGACAATGATGGTGGATCAAAGTCAGACCAAGAGTGTAGATCCAGAGTGATATTTAGGCAACAAAAGGTAGTTTATGAATGGAAAAACCCTTCTATTTATAACAAAATATTGAGTTAGTCTAGATATTGGTGCATAATTAAAATATTATGAGCCAAATCAAGATCCAACTTTTATGGAATATTTTACTATTTTTGTGGAGGGAAAAAGAATTTGACTTGGGTCAAATCCCTTTATTTGTAAATAATAAATAAATAAATGATTTATTTATTATTTTAATGATGTGGTTGAGTAATAATCAAATAAATAATGATTTATTTAGTTATTAATGAATGATTTAGTCAAATTTAACAAGGAATATTATTTAAATAAGGTTTAAATAATTATTCCTAGAAAATAATGACATAAATAATAATTTATCTAATTAATTTTCCTGTTTTGAGTTAAATATGACCAGGAATATTAATTAAAATTCTGTTTACTAATTATTCCTTAAGGAAAATCAAACAATTATAGGTTTATTTAATATTTCCTCATGGGGTTTCCTGTTTAGACCATAAATAACTTAATAAAGGTGGTTTACTAAGTTATTTTTCATAGTGAAAGCAGTTTTACTGTAAAATTGGTCTTACATGGTGTACTTAGGTCCATCTAATAGTAACAGGTTAGATGACCAAAAAATGGTGTAACATGTGGTGTAGATGTATAGATTGAATGGTACATATCCTCTCTCCCTTCTAATATTGAATTTTTTGTAGATAGAGACAATAAAGCTACCTTGGTAGAAAACATGAAAGAAGCCTTGTTTGTAGAAAATATAATTCTTTCTCTAGAGAAGAAGACTGCCCAGGAAGATAGAAAGTCTAAAAAAGTTACATTTAATGATAAGCCAAAAAAGAAAACACCTAAGGATCCTTTCGATCTTAAAGGTTTACAAAAATTTCTCAAAACCACGTCTAATGAGATGGTAGAAATAAAAAAACAAGTAACAGAGTCCTCTTCTAAGAAACCTTTTAGATCTTTCAAGAAAATCCAAACCTCAAATCCTCAACCTCCAAATATAATCTCTAATGTTGAATCAGATCAAGATGAAGATGAGGATGAAACATTATTTTCTGCAGGTGAATCTCAGGATGAGGAATTGGTTGAAGTTCATGGATTATGGGATTTCATCCTCCCTACATCCGATAATGAAGATGATCATGAGGCATTTCCAGTTAGCACTAGCAGTAAAAACCCTGCTGATCTACCACAATCTTCTCAGAAGCAGAAATCATCAAATGCTGTTGCTAAAGAAAAATTTGGTAATAAAAAGACTCCTACATCTTCTCAAACAAACCTAACATCTTCTAATTCTCCATCTACGTCAAATACCTTAGTGGTTTTAGATACCATTGAGTAAAATATAGTGGAAGATATGAAGAAAGTCAAAGCAAACATCTCCATGTATGAGGTGACCAAATTAAATCAGTAGCATAAAATCCTACTCAAAGAATTGAATTTAGTTCCACATAAAATTTGTGATGCGATATCACCCAAAATCTCGAAACATGCAAAATAGGATTTCTATAGAAAAAGGGCGATGAAAGCCGAAAAGGCGATAATAAAGGAATAAGCCCCTGTTGAAGTTATATTTCATAAAGAGAAATTAGTGGGACCCGCCTTTACCACGTCATGAATTGAAATTTAAAAATCGCAAAAATTGCCTGCTATCATGTACTCCGCCCCGCTATCATTTCCTCGATGCGATAAATCACATCGCGCTTTCACCAAGTATCATTCCCTTCCGCTATCCAATTTCACCGAGATTGCGCTTGTGATGCGATATCACATCGCAAAATAATTCATCCCTCATTTCCCTGCCAACGTTTCAAAGCTTTAACAACCTTTGATATATAAAATCATTGTTTAAAAAAGGGAAAAGGTTTGATTGCAGTTGAAAAAACAAGTCCGCCCGGTGTTGTAAAAAATCTTGACACATATGAAACTGCGATGTGGGATTTTTAATTAAAAATGTTTAATTGTCCATCCATGCACATGAATCCACGTTTTCCATAAATTCACAATCATAATGGTATGATAGCTCTGAGCCTCCAAATGTGATTTGATTGAGAGTTAATCAATATTTTAGATTCGCATGCGACACTATATTATTCGTCATTTCGGTTTTATTTCTACATCTCTCTTGCATTTTTCGCATATTGTTCTTCAATCCCTGTTATTCTTATTCATGGGCAAGTTCATAAAAATATAATTCATGCAATATTTCTAAGCCTTCTAAGAAATCAAAGAAACCTATGGCTCCTACTAATCCCACACCTCCCGCTGCCGAAGTGACTGAGATGCCGCTCCTCTTTTCAGATACTACATGCGCTATAGAAAGTGGTTTTGCTTCATGGGAATCAATGTACATGATTTTTGAAGATGAAAAACCTCACATAATCAAAAGGAAGCTACAACGGACACCCTTAATACCTCAGAATCTACTATTTTTGGTGTTGCAAACTCTTTTCTTCATATAATTGGTATAGACCCTAAGATTTTACCATAATCAGATATGGTGAAATGGATTATTGATAATCTTAACATTGGCGACAAAACCTTTCTGACAATAAGAGGCACACTGATAGGATCATTTACAACAGAGGATTTTAAGAGAATGTACCATATACCGGACCCCCAAAAGGTGTATGGAAAATATTTCCTTGAATAATTTGCAAAAGAAAAAAAGCTGCAGTCAGACCCTATAAAATAATGGAGGAATAACCCTAGCAAACACAAGCATGATGAAAATGGTATGTATTCCAATGCTTCTCTGGTTGGTCCATACTGTTATGTTTCTGCTATGATGTGCAGAGTATTCGGTTCACCCAATACCAGTAAATTTTCCATTGAATGGGTAGCTCTTATGGATGCTGTCACATACTCCTACACTATAGATTTTGATACCGTTTTTTCAAACAATATTGCTTCCCAGATCCTTGAATATAGAAAAAATCACTTTTTTACCTCTAAGAAAATACCCCCATTATTTATAAGTGTGTACATTGTTTGTTTTACCTCTGATTTTCCAACCATGGGTTGGAAATGGACCATCCAAGAACCCACCCCCATTCATGTTTATGATGATATTCTCTGGGAATCCAAATATGAATCCAATTTTTACAAGATATGCCATGGAGTTATTCTGCCACTCTTTCAAGTTGTTTTTAATGAAAAAGCCTCAAGATTGTCTAAGGAAGCCTAAGTTGACTTTACGAGCATAGGGAAATGGTTTGGGGAGGAGTTATTTACTTATGTCAGAGTTTATGGAAGCATTGTTGAACCCCATGTACTCCCATTATATGTACTAGAAAAGCTTCTCGCTAGAGAAATTGCTTACCAGACAGTGGGGCATGGATTGAAAAAAGCCTTGAAATAGGAAAAGAAAGCTTCCCGACTTACCTTTCCCATTCAATATGGTGTTTATGAATTGGACAATTTCAAACCTGCTGTATTAGAAATTGATCAAATCTAGTGTTTGAAATTATTTATAGTTCCTAATAGACAATTTGATTCAAATAAAGTCGTTCTAAATGTTACAACTCAGGTAAAGATCAGACAAATCCCTCATGAAGATGATGATTATGATGACTTATTTGAGTCTACCAATACCTATCTAGATGTTGAAAAGTTGGCAGCCATGTGTCTCAACCATGAAAAACTGGAACAATTCAAAGAATACAAAAACAATAGGTTGAAAGGTATTTATTTAGACATTTCAAAGGCATCTCAACCTTTTTCATAGAAAGGTCAATAGACAGAACATGAAAAAGAGCAAGCTCTTAAGGATACTAAAATCCTTAGTAGATAAAAATAAGTTAATCTCACATAAGTACAGACTAATAGTCCTGTTATCACCAAATTGATCTTGATTGGCTCCTCATCAATCAAATCAATGTAACTCTTTCAAACCACTTCTAACTAAAAATTAACCTCTTCAGTTTGAGAGGGCTCTCTCAAAGGGGGTTTATTATTTTGAATAAGGATAATGCTATATGGATAACTCTATGAATTGTAACTTGGTTTTGTATGATTGCAGGTTGAAAAATGAAGGCTTGCTACCATTGGGCTTATGGGGTAAAAAATCAGTACTCTTAGTGACAGTGGTTCTTCACATGGAAGTTGAGGCAGATAGAGGTTTTTAACAAAGATAATTCATAAACATAACTTAGGAAAACACATACATTTCACCACTAAAGGAAGTCAGAGCATAATATTATGAATTATGAGTAATTAGAGATGAAATCTACTACAAGTGATTAAACATAGAGATACATATCAATAATGTATCGAAAAACTCATGAGAATCTCAGGTCTGGAAGTAGAATGTCACTTTGTATTACTGATAATGGATAAAACATACAAGCAACAATTTGGTGCAATATTCTCCAACCCATTTCTCTTCGATGTTTTGTCTATAAATAGACATTCTTTAGAATGTGGATGGTCTGCTTGGCTAGATAGATCTTCAAATTCTACTCTAACACCTATCATAACTAAAACCACTAAAATAGAAAAATGACAGCTATCCATAAAGAAAACAAACTCCTAATAGGACTCTATCTCCTATTTATTACATTCATTTATCCTATCAGTGAAACAGTTACATAATGGTTACATAATGAATGTCACATGCTCGAAGGACAAATGAACATAATTCACCATCACTTTATATCTTCAAATCACCACTAGATCTGTGGAACATAATCCTGCTTTTTAGGAATGGATGACCTTCACTTTAAACGCTGTTTTGACTGATGATCTGGCTGTGTGGCACTCCTTTTGAGCCACGAATATTTGATGGTAAGGCCCACTAACATGGTGGAGGTATCTAGCTGGTTGATGTGCTGTTGAGATGATCAAAATTCTTCCAAAATTACTTGCTATGAAAACAGGGCAGTTTTAGGCAGCTTCATAGCGAGTTTTAGTAGCATATGAAAAATGCCTTTTCCATCTATCTCTTTGACTCCTTTGCTGTTCCAACACCTTCATTATGAAAAAACACCTTGAAAATAGTCAACATCCCTTCATAAAACATGCCAAAACTGAATTTTAAGGCAAAAAAGCACCTACAGAAATTTTCGTAGCGTATTTCCGGCCTCAAGCCTAAGGTATGCTACGAAACTATGCAAAAAACCAGAATTTTCTGAATTTAAGGTTGTCTTCAAAAACTATTCTCTAGCTACAAAATTTGGGTTCTTTTCATGTTATGAACCTCATCAAGCATATTCCGTCTCAATTTTTTACTTCTGTGGTGTTTCCGCTTCATTTACAATCAATTGACTAATGGGCTCTTCTACCACTGTCATCTTCAATCCTTTCTTTTCCAACTCCACATGAATCAAATCCAATTTATCTTGAATTTATTCCACTTTGTCCTTTAATGCTATGTTTTTCGATTGTAAGTGAAAATTCATCCTCCTAACATGTTTAACCTCCCCTCTCAGTGGCTGAGACCATTTCACCAACTTTTCTATGTTGTCCAAGATTTTTGAAACACTTGTGACTTGTTCTTCCCAGATTTTCCTCATTTGTTCAAACTGAACCTTTTCAGCTCTATGTTTCTTTGCCTCTTTCTTCAAAACTGATATCCTTTACTTGCCTCTTTCAACTGCTCTTTGAGGGTTTCAATTTTTGATTTTTCAATAATTTTCTCTTTACCATTTCTTTGCTTGATAACTAGTTCCTCCTTTTTTGGTGAAGACAAATCTATGATGCTTGGTGGCTGGTTAGTTTCATTGATTTTCTCAGTCTCTTTTCTTAACATGACCTTCCTTGCATGTCTGGTCATTAGCTTCCTAGTTTGAAAAATGAAACCAACATCATCACCTGCAAACCTTAGTTTTTAAGAAGTCTTACCTTTCTTCAGCTTTCTTCCTCCATCTTCAATGTCTTCAGCTTGCACAATGGGTGATTCTTCAATGTCAGTTGCATGCAGGATATCCTCCAAGTTTCCTTTAGCCATTGTCTAGCTCCTAGTGACTCTTTTGCTGCCTTATCTGCTGACTGTCTGCTTCTATTTTGCAGGTGATGTTTTAGGTGTGTCAATATTCTACAAAGGTTCTGCTTCAATGCTTACTGGTTCTAGAGGAGATGATATGTTTTATTCTTCTACTTCCTCTACCACAACTGGTGATGAAGTAGTTCTAGGTTTGGAGGCTTTCTGAGGAGTGAAAACATCAATTTCATAACCACTCATGAACAAGAAGGAAGTCAAATATTTGTCTAACATCCTTGATTCCTCTAACACCAACAAATTAATCAAACCATGATGAAAAAGAGAAGTTTAATTTCCCTTTATTTTGATTTTAACCTTATCTGACATTTTCCCTAGAATTCTGTATAAAAAAAAGGCAAGTCAAGTGAAATATTACCCACAAAATGCAGAAGAAGCCTGAGATGTTAGGATTAGACCATGTGAAACCCTCCTTCACAGGTAAAATACTTCTGAATTACCATGAATAGCTTTGAATAATTGTCCTTCATGAAACTCCTAGGGATAGCATTTGTCAGATCAATTTCACTGTGTTCTTGCTTGATGAACTCTTTGCAATCCTGCATTGTGAATTTGATGCCTTTAAACCACTGTTCCCATCCTCTAGGGATTCCTATAGCTGATGAGATGCTCTCTGGTGTCACTGTAAGGTTCATAAGTCCAACCTTTGAAGCTGTTCCTGTGAAGCTGGTGGAAAAATCCTTGGAAACTTGTAGATGAAAGCCCTGCAACCTCTGACAGAATTGCAAGAAGCCAGTTCTTCTGAAAAACTCCATGGAATTTGGGTCTTCATTGAGTAAAATCATGTAAATGTGCTCATACCTGTGGCAATGACCACCTTTGTTTGTTTTCCTTCTTGCAACCATGGGTGCTTTATAATCTTCACAACCTCGCTTGCTGATGACACCTGCAAAGTTCAAATCTGCCAGCAACCTGCTTGGCTCGATGAAGCAGCTCTCCAGGGATCGATTTACATGCAAAGATAAAGAAAAATATGACAAAATACTAATTGAGGTAAGGTTTTATGGTTTAACTGACAACTCATGCTTCAATCATGACACATACATGCCCAAAAAGGTAATGATGACATCAAACATGGCTATGTACCTTTGAATTTACCATAACAGAATTGAATGAACTCCACCATAACTCCTCCAATCATAGAATAACACTTCATAGCGAATTTGACAAGAAAGGTTAAAAAACAGATTTTCATAACACAATTAGTTTAGCCTATGACAGATTCACTACAAAACTATTAGGCAGTTTCGTAGTGAAATCTGTTGTTTTCCTGTGTAAAAAGCTACGAAAATTTGAAAAACTGACAAATGTGCCCTTTTTTAATTTTAAATGCATGGGGAATGAAAACTGACACCTTATGAGGAATGATTTGACATGAAATGACATAAATGGAGGTGATCATGAAACTTAGGATAGGCTAAAAATTTAAAAAACAAAATTTTCCTATACCACCTTGAAATGGATTAGGAGACCTTATCCATTTGATGAGTGAACTATATGACCATATCAAGAAATGTTTCACAAATTTATGAGTGATAACAAGTCCATTGTTTTCAAGTGATTTATAAGAGGTACGGAAAGATTTCAATTAGCAACTTAAGGGAGATCAAGAAGTGGTGATAATTGATCATCAAGAGACAATCGAAACACCTCATGACAAAAGTCAGTGCCCATTCACTACTGGGTCTATTGAAAAATTTTCCTACCCAACGTCTGAAATTGTATTGAGGATAGAGGAAATCCCTCCTTTAGATATATTTTACAGCCCAAAACATAAGGTTGTAATGAAAAAACAAAGGAAAAGAAGGAGAATTGAAAAATCACATGCCCTAGTTCCTGGTGATGTGCCCATGGAGATAGTTTGGAAAGACCCTCAATCAGATCCATCTCAAGATCTAACAAGGTTAATTCAGTTCATAGGTACTTATGCTTGCCACAATTGATAAAGCTACAAAAGTACAATAATTAGTTAAAGAGAAGGATGAGAGAATCCTTTAGCTAGAAAAAGAACTGCTGGAAGAAAAGCAGAGCATTAAGCAACAACTGCAAGCATAAGTTTCATAGCTCCTGCAAAGTATGGATCAACTAAAGCTGCAACATCAATCTAACATTGGTGTCATGAATGCTGAAATCCACCAGCTGCAATTTACTTTGGAACAATTAAAGTTTAATCCAAAAGTGGATGATTTTAAAAAGGAAGCCCTGGAACTCAACAACAAGTGGTGTTTTTTCAAAGACTGTCTAACATAAATGAGTTATGCGAGAAGAGTGATTCACTAATGAATCAAGTAGCTGACCAAAGGATCACCTTTGATGAAATTGATGATAAAGTCTCTCAATATGTTACCTAGCAAGATATTGCAGAAGGCAAAAGGAAAATATTCCTAGAATTGAAGATTCAAAAAAGGAAATTTTGTTCACTAACTGGGATATACAGTTAAAGCAAGAAGAAAGGGAAATTTGCAGGGCAAGAGATGTTCCCATTAACATTATTGAAACAATCAACAAAAAACTCATTGCTGCCAATTTAATTGATAAATGCCCACCTGGTTCTCTAACAGTTGTGAAAGATTTGATAAAGAAGTGGAAATATATGTCTAAAATGAAGGAAGAAAGCATTATAAAATTGATAAAGCTTGATTGGGACAAGTACTGGAAGAACTTTGTTAAGCCACATAGTCAATGGAAATGTTGAGCTGTCTAACTGAAGCTTCTTCTTACATGGTGCCTCCACTATCAGATGCGGTCTACATAGGAAAATTGCGCATTAGGCCAGACCAACCTCCTGAATTTCAGCCTATGATAGACATCCTTCATCTCAAGGAACAAATGGCAACATAAAAAGCACCACACTCATGAAGTGAGTCATCCCAACAAACTCTATTTCTATTTTTATTTCATTTATTTTAAGGAGAGTTGTTTAAAACTCCACAACACTTTATGTATTTTCTATTTTTATACCCTTTTTTATTTATTTTACTATATAGACCCTTTCATGTCTTTAAAGAAAGGGTCCTGAAATTTTTAAAATAAGACTTTACAGATTTTGCACTTTTGTACTCTTAAAGTTTCTCTTGATAGAAAGGCTGGACCAAGAACTGTTTTTCAAATGAGCAGAGTTAAGATATATATGGCACTTTTATATTTATGTTGATGTTATGTTTCATATGAGAAATAATTAAATTTCCTTATGATGTTTTTGTTATATGTATCTTTCTAAACAGAGTCCAACATTAATTCACTTTTGAACATGCTTAGATTGCCTTTTTTTTTATACATGAACATATACATGAGATTATTAAATGCGATATATGATTAATCAATTGATTTGATTAACTATTTAATCAAATCAATTATCTTAAATTGTTTTACATTTCTATAAGTGCCTGATAAATATTCATTTACATACACTTAATATCATCTTTTAAATCACATATAAGAGAAATACAATTCATCTCGGGATAGAGATATAAGCTTGTTGTCACTCTCATTCACTAAGTCACAGTTAGTTATAAATACCACCCAATCCACTCAATTATATTTCATTGGGAAATTGGTCCCATAATCCGTAGTCGGACCCACTACATCAAACGGATAAGGGATGGTTTTGAAGTCCCCGACCAGGTGGTTTTTCTCGATGTTGTTGCAGCGATTTTCAAGGCATCAACAGTCCCCAATTAAATTAAGTGTGCTTGTCAAACTATCTCCACGACTCATAGCTAGGTCCAAATTGTGTTTATAACAAAACACCATAAAAACACAATTCTGAGTTTGTGGACTAATGAAATATTATAGTGCAATATACATGACCTTTAGAATTTTCCATCCACAATATTGTGTTACAATAATTCTAATGTTCTTGTTAATAAAAAAGTCAATGCCTTCCTTCCCTTGAATAATACCCTTCTTCTCTTCTCCCTAAACTACTCCCTTAGTTGTGATGTGCCAATCAACCGTCCAAATGAATAGTTAAAGGTTTAATACTCTATGTTTCAATGATTAAATTGTTCATCTTCACATGCCACTTTCAATTAAATTATAGTTTCAACTCATGTGATAATTAACTCAACTATCCATTTGAAAATATCATGACCCACGAAATAAATGCTTCTCATTTAAATATACCATTGAATCGATTAGTACTACTAACCAAGACTCCTAATATACAACTAATCCAAGTCAATTCAATTGAAATAATATTATAGCCCATTGTCCAGTCACCTCATGATGGTTCTTAGCCAAATGATGCCCATTGCAATTATGAAAAAATAACGTACCATATTGTGAAAACATATTTTTGATGATAAAATGTTTTGAGACGAAGTATTTTGTGTCTATGATTAATGAATGAATGAATGTTATATTTTAATGAATAATTGCTATATGTTTCTTTATGTACATGACCTTGTTTCATATTATGTAAAAATATTTTTATGATAAAATTTATTGAGATGAAATATTTTGTGGATTTACAAATGAATGAATGTTTGTTATTTGTTTTTTACGTATCTTAATGTATTTCTTTCAACTATTTCCTATATAGTAGATATATTGGGTACTGGGTAATTGAGAGTGATGTGAGGGGGGGAGGGGCCATGAGAGCTTACACCTTCATGTGGTTGGCCCTGTTTAGTAGAGAATAAATTAGGATATGGATAATTTTGGAGAAAAACACCCTCGATCCAATAGAGCAACAACAAATTCAATATTGACTTCGTTGTTGCTTCGTCGAGTGAAATGAGGTTTGCTCCAATATTAAACTACTCCAACAATTTATTCTCAAAACCACAAGGATCTCATTCATGTATTCATGCACTCAAGTCCTTTTAATTGTTATTTATTCATGTAATTAAATTCAATATTTGGTCAAATTTAATCTAAGTTTTCCTCATTGTTCTCATGACTATGTGTAGGAAAACTAGTATCAATTCGGATGTTGAAGTGGAACACTTATATGAAGCAAATCACTCAAAATGGGAAGGGTTTAGGTGAGACAACAATTTTTTTCTGATATTTTTTTTGCATGTATTGGCCTAGTGGGAGTTACATAAAGGTTTATAATAAATAAGAAAATTTTCCATGAAAACAATTCATGTAGTATTTGTATTTCTTTGACCATTGTGTTTGTATTTGAGCGAAAGACCACAAAATGTCATTTTTCATGTAGGGCAGTAGGAGAAACTCTTAATCTATTAAATGGGCATAGATCATTGGTGTGATTTTCTTCTATTTTATTAATTATTTATCTCATCTAACTTATCCTCCATTTTTTTTTCATGTACTTTCATTCACATATCTAGATTTGAAAGATTAACTAGGGTTGGATTCATCTACGCAAAAAAAAAAATCGAAGTACTGCTCAAATTTAGCCCACCAAGCACTTGGCTACAAATGCGTGATTTATTTTTGCATTGCATTGCAAATATTGAAGACCATACTTATCTTCTTATGAACTTAAAATGAGACTTCCAAGACCATAGACCCTGTTGTGGCTCATTTGCATGTACCTTTGAAATATTTTTCAAAACACCAAAAAATAATATATGTTAGAAAATGTAAAAGTTTGTATGTTGAGATGAATTTTGATTTATATGTTGGTACATTAACATTTCGTGATGAGATGTGAAGGTAGGTCGAAATATTGGATAACCAGGATAAATCTCAAGAGGGTTTTAACATCGTGGAGAAAGATGGAGTCACATGAGTTCATCGAATGAAATATCACAGGGAGTAGCGTGGAGAAGATGGAGCTGTAGAGCAGTGACAACCAAATAAATAGAGAAATCGGTTAAGGCAGAAAACCTTTAGAAGATTCCCAAAGGAGGCGACCAGACGGTGAGGATTAAATTGCATAATTAAAGTGAGAGATGGACAGACCAGGTTGCATCGCAAATTTAAGTTTGAAAAGTTGCGAAGTGGACATGTGTCAGCATAGCACAATTTCACATCAGCGATTATTTATTTTATGTGTTAAGGACTTCTCAAGTTAAAAAAAATAACTTGCGATGCGGTAAGAACCGAAACTTGCGATGCAATAAAGGGAGGAGCGACGTGTTGGCACAACGATTCAGCGCATACCGCACATCGATAGGTTTAGAGTTTAACATTAAGAATTTGGAAGGTAAAATATTTTGGTTTCGATGCGACAAGGACGAAAGATGGCAGTGTGAGACGATACAACAGGGCCGTTAGATCCGACGAAGATCTACGATGGAGATTAAGTTGCAACTTCGCATCAATGTTTGTATAGTTTACCATTTAAGTTGTATGTGAAGTTCGCTGATATGCAATGCACCATGATTGGTGGCCATATTGTGGGACCCTACAACCACTGTTACACATATGACTAAGTGGTTTGAGTTATGTGCGATCTGTTTCAAAGTAAATCACTGTTGATTGTGCGCGTATGTATGTTGAAGGAAAAACATGGCAGAGAGACTCGGGTAAGTGACCCGACGCAGATCCAACGAGAAGAAATGACTAAACACAGCAGGAATGCGTAGAAGAGGAAGAGTCAGGTAGTAGGTGACATGATGACGACGTTTGAAGCACAAAGGATTAGGCAGAGTCAAGAAAGAGAATGTATAGTGGCACTGTTGAAAGCACAACAGCTAGGTCAAGTTGGGCACTGAGGCGTCATTACAGAATTGTGCAGCTACTGCATCACAACTAGAAAGGACGCCTCAACACTTTGGGAGGATGCATCAACAACATCAGATTCAACAAAACAAACAATATTTCCAGTTTTAATTTGTTTTCTCGGTATGATTGCATAAGTAATCTTAACAGTTTAGGTAGTAGATTTTTTTCCAGAAGTTCGGCAGTTATGAACTAATTTGATGTATTTAAGTAGATAGAAATAAAGAAAAGGGGTTTCGAGTTTTGGACCTCTGGATGACTATTAATTTGGCATTGAATTTTTTGAGAAATTAATGAAAGAAGATCAAGTTTCCTACACCTGTTAATGTTGATATGTCTTTCTAGTTTCGCTCTGTGTTTATTCTTCTTTGAATGAAGTGAAGTAATGTAGTATCTAGTATCTTAATTACATCGGTGAGTAAGAGTTAAATAACCTTAATTTGCGCTCCTTCACTCCATCTCTTCTCTATTCACAAACTCCCGATGATACTTTAAAGTAATAGATTCTATTTTTGTAGCATATTATTTCGAGTTTCCTCTCTCTCCATGAATTTCATCTGAAACTTAAAAGTGGTAGATTTTGTGTTTTCAGCATATCATTTTGAGTTTCCATTATAGTTCGTCTTTTCATTTTATTTAAATATCAATAGTTTATGGCATTGTGAAGGCTTTCATTATATCAGATTATTGAGGGTACTGAATAATTAAAATCTAAAGGTGTTAAACATAGGCCATTCAATATTGTAATTGTGACATACATTTATAAAATGTCTTAAGCACTGATTCCTTACCACAACCAAGGGATTGTCTCTTGAGATACAACATTTTATGGCGCTATTACCGAGGATGAAGAAACAAAGTTTATTTTTCCCTAGGTTTTTCACATTATTTCCTCTGGTTGTTCAGTGAGGAGGAAATATTGGGCTGTGTTTGTTATTTTCAAAATTATGGCTTTCAAAAGGCCTCACATGAGGTCAGATACCTCACAACAGATAGTCCCTTCTTTGCTAGACCCAGAAATATTGATTTCTAAAAAGGCTCAAAAACCTGGAACTCCTTCAATACCCGATCCTACATTGTCTGCTCTTGATAGTACTTCTCATAACCCTTTGTTTGAAGATATTTCCAAGGAAATCTCTTTCTTGGGACAAGATTCTCCTTCCACACCCATTCATTTACAAGAACCTAAGTCAGAAGAAAATTCTTTTGAGTCCATTTCTTTTACCTTCACTCAAGCTCCCAAATATAGTTGTTGGTTCTTTTGCCATTGTTCATCAACCCACTCCCATATCAATTTTTCCTCCACCCTCATTCACTTTCACAATAGGTTCATCCACCTCAAATACCCAAGGAACAGTTAACCAGGGTGTAAATATGGCAGCACCGACCTTTTTGTTGAACATATATGCCCCACTAAATCTTGCGCAACCAATGAATGCCATGCCTCAAGAATCTCTCAAATTAATTCCTTGTTTCATTGGAGAAGATGAAGTAACTGCAGAACAACATTTACCCTTCTTTTTCACTTTTGCTAAGAATTTAAATGTAGAACATCTTGATGTTGTGATGAGACTATTTGTGCAGTATCTAGATGGAAAAGCTAGAAAATGGTTCGAAGGTTTAACAATGGTTCAATAAATAACTGGGAAGAGTTAGAAACTCAATTCACTCATAGATGGGGAGGAAAGAGAGACCATGGTTACTCATTTACAGAGTTTAATGCAATTAAAAGAAGGCCTAATGAAAGCATTTTTGAGTTTGTAAAAATATTCAACAACTTGTACAATAGTTTACCTATAGAGATGAAGCCCCCCTTGTAGGAGCAAAAGTAGTTTTTGTTGGGGATTTTTAAGCTGATTTTAGCTTTACATTGAGAGAGAGAAGAGCCCCTACTCTTGAGTAGATACAAACAGATGCTTTAGAGATCGAAGCTAATCGGAATGAAGCTGGAAAGGAGAAAGGGAAACAACCAGTCCAAGAAAAGGGGAAAGAAAAAGAAGAATCATCACAAGATATAAGGATTGAAGATATGGAAAAGGTGATGAAAAATTTGAAAAATAGGCTAGCTAAGATGAAATTAGAAAATAGAAACTCCCAAAGATAAGTACATCAAAACTGAGGGGGGTTTAACCCTCAATTCAGAAGACATCCCCTACAAATTTTGCAGAGGGAAAGAAGAGATCAAGACAAGGTTCAAACACTTGTATATAGAAGCAACACCCGCAGAGCCATCAGACGATGACCAAAGGGAGGCCGAGGATCAAGTATTTGCTATGTATACAATAGAAGAGGATGAAGAGGAATATTGTGAGGGAAAATATGCTGAAGCTAAAGTATATTTTGATCAAGATGAAATGGATGAATATTGTAGGAAATTCACAGATTTCATGGAAGTTGAGTTACATAAAAAATATGATTTAAGGTCTAGAAAGAGATCTAGAGTGAAGGATAATGAACAACAAGGTTCTATTCCTCCTCCAATAGCGACTCCACAACAAAAGGACCCTGTGAAATAGGTCAGTAAAGGAAAAAACCCTGTAAATTCACTTAATAGAAAAAATGTGTAGTAGGGTGAATCTTCCCAGAACAAATCAATTGACATTAATATTTTGGAGAGAGTTGTTCCTGTACCCGAACAAGTAGAAAATTTTAGAAAGAGTGAAGAAAAACCTGAAAAGAACATTAAGCAAACTCATGCTTTCAGTTTGGAAAAATATTTGGAGAAGGTTAAAATTCAGGTACCTCTTCTAGAATTAGCTAAAATAACATCCTACAAGAAAGAAATTTCAGAATTTATTAATTTCACACAGGTGGAAGATATAAGTGACACGGTGAACTTACAAGAAGAAAATCCAGTGGTCACACCATTGGTCCTCATGTAGAAGAAGTAGATCCTTCTATTCCACCCTTCTATGTTTCTCTGTTGCTTCATGATTTTACTGTACATAATTGCATGCTGAACTTAGGAGCGTCCCATAATCTCATGCCATTGTCTGTTATGAAGGAACTTACCTTGCAGATTACCAAACCTTATATGGATATGTATTCATTTGATTCCAAAAGAGTGAAATGTGTTGGGCTAATTAAAGATGTGGCCGTTTCATTGGCACAAATCCCAACAAAGAGTATAGTCATGGATGTAGTGGTCGCTGACATCCCAACCAGGTTTGGAATGCTCCTGTCAAGATCTCGGGGAGAAAATTTGGGATGTGTACTAAAATTAGATTTCACTTATGCTATCATTCCGGTTTTTAATGGGGAAGAAAGGAGATTGTACAGGGAAACAAGGTTTGTGAAGACCACCTCCAAGAAAGATGCAAGAAATTCCCCCATTTATAGTCAAGAAACAGAAGATTTCTTGTTTCATGCTGCATGAAGATGTAGAATTTGCTGAATACACATGGAAGCATCTCTCTTCAACAGTTGTAAATAATGAGTTGCACTCAAGGAAGATTTGGAAGTGCTACTTTGATGGTGCCTACTCCAAGGAAGGCACAGGTGCTGGATTCTTGCTGAGATCACCAGAAGGTAACCTCATGCCTTTCTCTTTTAAACTAGAATTTGATTCAAAAACCAATGTGGTTGAGTATGAGGCCTTAATCTCAAGCCTTCAAGTTGCTAAATAGATGGGAGTTCAATGTATTTCAATTTTTGGTGACTCTGAATTGATAATAAGGCAGATTAAAAATCATTGTCAAACCAAACATCCGAGGTTAAGATCATATAGGAATGAAGTTTGGGATCTGATAGAAAAATATTTCAAAGCATTCAATCTTCAATTTATTCCGAGGGAGGAGAATAGATTGGCAGATTCTTTAGCAGTTGTAGCCAACACCTTCAAACCTCCAATAAACCCAAGAATAAGGTATGAAATTGAAATTAGACATAGACCTTTTATCCCTGAAAATGTGAAACATTGGTAGGTGTTTGAGGATGATGAACAAATAAATCAGTTCCTGACAATGATTGGAAACTTTGAAGATGCTAAAATATACCAAGAGGAAGAGCAAACACAACAGAAAGCAGAATTAAGAAACCTTAATCAGTCAATAGGTGAACATAAGATTATCCAATTAAAATATAATGTGCTCCCTAAAGGGTTGGTTCCCCTTGAAATATTATTCGATGCTAATGATGTTTCTGTTGATTCAAAGAAAACACATCAAGAAGAAGATATGGAAGATTGTAATTTGGGAACTCAGCAGGAACCCAAAATAGTGAAATTGTTCAAAGGTGTTCCCAAAAACTACAAAGAAAGATACATTGATATGTTTAAGAAATATATGGATGTGTTTGCATGGTCATATGAAGACCTGAAAACATATGAAAAAAGAATAATTCAGCATAAGATTCCATTGAAGGAAGGACTCAAACCACACAGAAAGAAGCTCAGACAAATCAATCCATTATTGTTAGCTCTAATAAAAAAGGAAGTGAAGAAATGGTTGGAGGCGAAAATTATAGTCCTCTCAGATATTCATACTGGGTTTCTAATCTGGTCCCTCTAAGAAAGAAGAATGGAGAGATAAGACTGTGTGTAGACTTCAGGAATTTGAACCGATCATCTCTAAAAGATAATTATCCTTTGCTGAAAATGGATTATGTCTTATAGAAGGTGACAGGATCTCATAGGTTGTCTATGGTTGACGGATTTTATGGGTATAATCAGGTAGCAGTAGAAAGAGAAGATTAGAAGGAGACTGCTTTCATGACGCCATGGGGCACCTTCATGTATGCAAGGACGCCATTTGGCCTTATGAAGGCAGGTGCAACATTTTAGAGGGCCATGGACATAGCCTTCGTTGGTGACAAGTTTGTAGTTATATATCTGGATGATGTAACTGTTTTCTCAGGGTCGGATGATGAACACCTGAAGCATTTGCAAAACAATTTTCAAAAGTGAAGAAATTTTGGTCTGTCATTAAATCCCAAGAAATATTTATTTGCCTTAGAAGAAGGTAAATTATTGGTCACATAGTTTCTAAACAAGGTGTAAATATTGACCCAGCAAGGGTGGAAGCCATTCAGACAATTCCTTTACCCAAAAGCAAGAAAGATATCTAGAGATTCCTGGGAAAATAAACTTTCTGAGGAGATTTGTGCCCAATTATGCTGAGATCATGAGAAGTATAACAGATATGTTGAAGAAAAATGCAGAAGTGAAATGGGATAAGGAAGCAAGAGATGCATTTGCTAGAATAAAGGAAGCACTACAGGAAGCTCCAGTTCTGATTAGTCCAGAATATCAAAAATACTTTCAGGTATTCTCATTTGCATCCCCCACTACTATTGCTATTGTGTTGTTGCAGAAAAATGAAGATAGTAAGGAGCAACCAGTTGCATTTTTCAGTAAATTTCTCAGAGATGCTGAGCTTAAATACAATATTCTGGAGAAACAAGTATATGCTTTGGTCAAATCACTGAAAGCATTTAGGAATTATGTGTTACAGTCCCAAATAACTACTTATGTTCCTAATTCTGCTGTTAAAGACATGATGGTACAAAGTGATGTTGAAGGAAAAAGGGGGAAGTGGATAGAAAAAATCCAAGATTATGATTTGGACGTCAAACCCACCAAGGTGGACAAGGGACAGGGGTTAGCGAAGTTGTTGACAAAGAAAAATTTTCAAGCCTTGGGAATTAATCTGTTGGCACCAGTGGATGGAGCTGTTAATGAAGAAGGTCAAAGCAAGTCCAAAATAGGTATTAAATACAAATTTTTGTTGTCTGATTAGTATAAGGATATTGTGCACTACCTGTTTTTCTTTTCCTGTCCAACTTTACTAAATAGAACAAAATATAGAACTCTCAAGCTCAAGTCTCAACCATATGTTATCATAGAAGCAAAGCTATACTGGAAAGATCCTGCTGGTATTTTGTTGTTATGTTTGACCGAAGGAGAATCTATTGAAGTCACCAAACAATATCATGAAAGTATGTGTGGAGGAAATTATAACTGGAAGGTCACTGCTCATAAGATTCTCAAGTCAGGATTCTATTGGCCAACGCTGTTTGCAGATGTTTATAGACTGGTCAGACGTTGTCAGAAGTGTTAGTTGTTTGCTGAAAAGAAAAAAGTTTCTCCATTACCTCTCATCCCAATATTTATTGAAGAACCTTTCAGGAAATGGGGATTGGATTTTATTGGAGAGATAAATCCACCATCAAGTGGACACTTCAAGTAGATTCTGATTTCCACTGATTATTTTACAAAACGGGTTGAAGAAATACCCACGAAGAAGGCAAATGACCAAGTAGTCATGAAGTTTCTATAGGAAAACATCTTCAACAGATTCGGATGTCAAGTCAAAATTGTGACTGATAATTCTCAGGTATTCAACTCTGCTCATTTCATTAATTTCTGTCAAACATATAATGTAATTTTATCACATTCCACAACATATCATCTCCAAGGGAACAGATTGGTAGAGTCCTCAAATAAGACATTGGTAAGAATCTTGAAGAAGACAATCACCTGGAAACAGAAGGATTGGGATATGAAGTTGAAGTCTTCCCTCTGGGCAGTTCGAGTCACTATCAGGAGATCTACTGTAAATTCTCCCTATGAACTTGTTTATGGAACCCAAGCACTATTTCCTACTCAGCTGGCCAAACCAGTGATTTATTTCATTCAAGAAGCTCAGGAAGAACCTAATGCTCTGGTAAGAAGATTGAAAAAAATAATTGAATCAAGTGAAAACATAAACACAGTTAGGGATAACTTGATTACTTATCAGGAAAAGATGAAGTCTATATTTGATAGAAAAGAAAAATAAGTTCTCTTTCAAGCAGGAGATTTGGTACTGAGATGGGACACCAGACGAGAAGAAAAGGGGAAGCATGGTAAATTTGACCCTCTTTGGTATGGTACATACAGAATATTTGAGGCAATCTCAAATAATACATTCATTTTGGAAGATATGGATGGAGAGTCAGTATGGCTACCTGTGAATGGGCAATATCTGAAGCATTATTTCCAACATTAAAAGTCAGCATTCCACCATTGTAAATACCGGATTTCTCCTTGTTCATATGTCACCAAGCAATATTTGAATCCATGCCTAATGAAGGCACTAATCTATGGTTCTTAGCGCTATCGTGGAAAAAAGCACTATTCCCAGGTGGAGCCAGATGTTGTGGCTCATTTGCATTTACCTTTGAAATATTTTTCAAAACACCAAAAAAACATATATGTTAAAAAATGTAAAAGTTTGATTGTCGAAGAAGAATTTCGAATTATATGTTGGTACATAATATTTCGTGATGAGATGTGAAGGTAGGTCGAAGGATTGGATAACTAGGGTAAAGCTCAGGAGGGTTTTAACACCATGGAGAAAGATGGAGTTGCATGAGTTCATAAAATGAACTATCACAGGGAGTAGCGTGGAGAAGATGGAGCTGTAGAATGACGACAACGGAAGAAACAGAAAAATCGGTTAAGGCATAAAACCTTTAGAATATTCCAAAAGGAGGCGATCAGACGACAAGGATTAAATCATAGAATTAAAGTGAGATATGGACAGACCAGGTTGCATCACAAATTTAGTTTGAAAAGTTTCAAAGTGGACACGTGCTAGCATAGAACAATTTTGCATCAGCAATTATTTATTTTATGTGTTAAGGACTTCGCAACTTAAACAAAATAACTTGCAATGCGGTAAGAACCGAAACTTGCGATGCGATAAAGGGAGGAGCCACGTGTTGGCACAACAATTTAGCGCATACTGCACATTGGCAGGTTTAGAGTTTAGCATTAAGACTTCGCAAGGTAAAGTATTTTTGTTGCAATGCGACAAGGACGAGAGATGGAAGTGTGAGACTATATAGCGGGGCCATTAGACATGGTGAAGATCTACGATGGAGTTTACGTCGCAACTTTGCATCAGCGTTTGTATAGTTTACCATTTAAGTTATATGTTAAGTTTGTCGATATGCGATGCAATGTGATTGGTGGCCATATTGTGGGACCCTACAACCACTGTTCCATGTATGTGTAAGTGGTTTGAGTTATCTGAGATATTTTTCAAAGTAAATTGTTATTGATTGCGCGTGTATGCATGTTGAAGGAAAAAAATGGCAGAGAGACGCAAGTGACCCGACGTAGAGCCAGGGAGAAGAAATGACTAAACACAACAGGCACGCGCAGAAGAGCCAGAGTTGGGTAGCAGGTGACATGATGACAGTGTTTGAAGTATAGAGGCATAGGCAGAGTCGGGCAGGAGAACCTATAGTGGCATTGTTGGAAGCACAACAACTGGGTCAAGTTGGGCACTGAGGCGTCGTTATAGAACTATGCAACTGTTGCATCACAACCAGAAAGGACACCTCAACACTTAGGGAGGATGCATCAACAACATCAGATTCAACAAAACGAACAATATTTCCAGTTTTAATTTGTTTTCTCGGTATGATTGCATAAGTAATCTTAACATTTTAGGTAGTATAGTTTTTTCAAGAAGTTCAACAGTTACGAACTAATTTGATGTATTTTAGTAGATAGAAATAAAGAAAAGGGGTTCTGAGTTTTGGACCTCTGGATGACTGTTAATTTGGTACTGAATTTTCTGAGAAATTAATGAAAGAAGATCAAGTTTCCTGCACATGTTGATGTTGATATGTCTTTCCATTTTCGCTCTGTGTTTATTCTTCTTTTAACTAAGTGAAGTAATGTAGCAGCTAGTCTCTTAATTATATCTATGAGTAAGAGTTAAATAACATTAATTTTTTCTCCTTCACTCCATCTCTTCTCCCTTCAGAAACTCTTGATGAAACTTTAAAGTAATAAATTCTGTGTTTGTAGCATATTATTTCGAGTTTCCTCTCTCTCCATGAATTTCCTCTGAAAATTAAATGTGGTAGATTCTATTTTTTCAACATATCATTTTGAGTTTCCTTTACAGTTCTTCTTTTCATTTCATTCAAATATCAATAGTTTATGGCATTTTGAAGGCTTTCATTATATCAGATTATTGAGGATATTGAGTAATTAAAATCCAAAGGTTTTAAACAAAGTACATTTGATATTTTAATTGTGACATACATTTATAAAATGTCTTAAGCATCGATTCCTTACCACAACCAAGGGATTTTCTCTTGAGATATAACAAACCCAAAGACCAACACACCATGGTCACTTGAAGGGTTGGCCAACCTGATCAATTGATGGACTCTAAGAGACTTTAAAAAATAAATAAATATATTTTTACACTACCTATAAGGGCACAGACCCCACCTGAATTTCCACTAGGTATTTCACTTTAGGACTATTATTATCTTTGATTACCAATTCTCAGATAACATTGGTCCTCTTCAACAAATATTGTCTTGGATACCCTATCATATCCTCAAAGAGTGTCGGTCATGAGACTACTACATATCTTGGGTTTATAATCATCAAGGAGTATCGTTCTTAGATGCTTACCCAATCCCCTGAATTCCATTCTCTCCTCATGGCCTTCACTAATACCTACATATGTTAGTCCTGGTCTAGTGCATGGCCACATACCCTAAGCATAAATATTTATGGTTTTATAGTGAACCCTATAGATTAGGGTTTCAAAAAAAATGAAAAAATCACAAAGGTAGATTCAATATAGTGATTGATATTCCTAACAAGAATCTTTACTATTTAAATACCTAAACATAATATAGTAATACAAGGAAAATTTAAAATAATTTTAATGAGATTTTATTTTATCGTTGACATTTTCTTATGATTTATATGATTATGTATTTCTTTTCATCATCAAGAAAAATTCAATTAAGAAGATAAAAATTTCAACAAAAGAACACTAGATGTAGGCTGCTAGCCAGGGCCAAAACCTATCCTAGAGAGGAAAACACCCAAAATATCTTCTTATAGAATTTATTCAATGAAGACTTCCAAGACCATGAAATTGACCCAAGACCAAAACCAAAACTTCCAAGTGATGAGCCAGCCAGAAACCCAGGCCAATTATCTACAAAATTATGACTGAGGAAACCCTAGTTCCTCCAACAGATTCACATGTGTAACCTGCTGAAACACAAATTTTCCTCCTTCGTTGGCCGCTACAATTTTTTTTCTTCCTTCCGCAAAATTCAATGGATCGGATCTCCATAATGTTGAACAAGCGATCATGTCATACTTTTATTCCTCGGAAAGTGATATTTTAGTTCACATCTAGCTATCCTTCATACAACTCGGCCTCTTTCAAGTCATTCATATTTCAAGATCTTCCATCCAACCAAATGAGTTCTAGTTGTAGGTGAATTTCTACAACCCTCTTTCAGTATCCCTCATTCAAATCTACCAGATGAGTTTAAAAATAAAAATGAACATGAAATTAAAGTTACCTCTCTATGATGTCCCTTTTTCACAAACTAATCATCATCAAGCTCGAAAATTGCTCCCTCTTGAACATGGTTATCTAACCATCTGAAACATGTTATCATATCTATCCTTGTGGAGTACATTAGCTCCCCAGAGTAGGTACTAAGGAAAAAACCCAATGGAGTCATCATATCCTTCTTAAAGTGAATATTCTTCATATAGCAGAATTTAGAAACATCTAGTATATTATGTCTTTATCAAGTTCTTTTCTTTAATATTCATCAGAGTCTTTAGTGGAGCATGTCTCATCTAGCCATCTAGCCGTGATCCTCATTTTAAGGATGAGCTCCATCGTGCTGCAACTGAACCAACCGTGCTTCTTAAGAGGCTAGTTTCATGAATTATTTCTTATTCTATTATTAAATATTCTAGGTATTCATAGTCGCACAATTATATCATGAATCTATTAGAGTTCCAAAGGGAGTCTATCAGAGTTCCCAAGGATCCAAGGGTCATTATAGTTCCATCCTTCCTTAATGCTTGCTAAGACAAATGATTTTTTCATATTTCTTCCTTTACTTCTTGTATCTGCAACATTCATTGATAAGTACACCAAAGAGGAGTATGAAATAACAAAAAAGTGGTGTTAATATGTCAATCTAAGGTTACCATCAGACTTATAGGTTATATTTGTAGGGTTTTCAACTTCCAAACCTAGACAAAGGGTTCCATATCTAGCTTATAAACCTTATCATGCCTACTTGACATGACCCCTAGATTGTGCAAAAACCCTAAATACCAAGGGCTAGGGTTTCTTTTAGGGAACAAATTCAGGATTTCCATATGAGTAGGGTTTTACTTATGCCATTGACAACTTTCATATATCACTACCTTTATCAATAGATTTAACAAAAAACGCTAGTAATAGTAACCCCATAATAGTTCATGTTAGAACCTTAATAAACTATACCATACATACCTCACGGTTACATACCTTTGTTGTAGTGGCATGAAATTCTCGATGCCATGGATTCTTCATCTTTTTTCCTCAAGGTGTGAATCTTGCTTGTCTTTTCTGGCTTTAGGAACAATATAATATTTTTCTTCTACTTTTTTATTAGTGATTCACAAATATAGAGCGACAATAGCGATATATCAATAAATTGAGAAGCTCTAAAGGTTTTCAATCTATTGACAATGAAAAACTCATCTTTTTCTTTTAGCAACTGATATAACAAGAACCTTCCTTCAAAGATATTATTGTCATAACATCATGACCCTACTTACTCCCTCTCGACTACTATATTTTTCAAAGTCAACAAACCTTTGATTCTCTGCCAATCACTTTTCACTTTGCATAGGTCACATTGAACTAACTGATATGTGTGTAATAATACTTGTAATACCCAAAAATTTTCAATAGAGAGTTGATTCAACTTATAATGATTGTCAAAAATCCCTAAAATATCCTGCACTTATGGTGTCACTATCAAAAATATGTGACCTCAACTTCTGTCTGTAGTTATTCCTTCTTACAATGTAATAATTTCACTACTATACCTCCAGATTAGAGACCCTTGACTATTTCTTACAAGGCTACATTATGTTAGTGTCAGTATTTACATCCTATCATTAGTGATCAAATGTGCTATTAACAAGTGTGTTGATTGGGTCCTTTTGAAAATTTTTGTAGTTTCAACTAGGGTTTCAATAATAAAATTTGGTTACTAGTTAGTGTGTCTAGGTTTCCAAC
The DNA here is from genome assembly GCA_034641835.2 of Pinus albicaulis. NCBI lineage: Eukaryota > Viridiplantae > Streptophyta > Pinopsida > Pinales > Pinaceae > Pinus > Pinus albicaulis. Next base: position 1,267,430,953 of record CM076572.1, read on the forward strand.
TAATCCTTTAAAAACTTGCCATGTTTTGGTCACTTTCATAATAAATTTCGATGTGCCATCCCTATAAAGTGTTATGGTCCTCTCAGTCTTAGTATCATGGTTGTCATTCAGTTCATTTTTCATCGATTAGGTCACTATGGTTTCACTCATTTCCTAAATATTCAGTTTTGCCACACTCCAATACACTCCCTAAACCCCTTACACTCTCTCACAATCTATCCCTAAGCTTATACACTCAAAGACTAGTCCCTACACCATCATCACTACCCTACCCTATGTTTATGGCAACCTCCTAGATCTAGACCTGTAATTAAATTCCCTAGGTCTACTCCTACCTTCCCTACCTCCCTTTCCACCTCCCATACCTCCCTAACACCCTTCCCTACCTCCAAAATTATTCCCATCCCCTTTTCCCTCTCCTAAAGCCTCCATCCTACTCCTTTCCCACCATCCCCTGTTTTGCACCACTAGGGTTTTACCCTCACAAAGCACCTGTGGAGGAAGAGAAGAAGCCATATAACAAGGGAGCTCAGGTGTCAACAAATCCTTGAGAGGGCTAACAGAGATAACAAGCTGCAAAGGCACATGGCCACTCATCACTACACCAGAATTTGATCTCCAAGGTCAAAGTCAAACAATTGAGGGAAAAACTCAAAGAAACCCTAATCAACCAAAAGGAGAAGGGTAAGTTGGATTTTATTGCTTATGAATACATGGTTACATAACATACCTCATTAGGAATCTTTAGACCAATTTTGAGAAGAGATGGACCAATTTTTGTATTTTGGTGCAAGTTGGTGCCGTTTTTAAAATTTTGGCACACATGAACAATTTTGCTTCAAAATGTGTTTCTGACAAAACGGAGATGGATTTGACAAAAAGGAAAGATTTTTTTTCTCCATAATAGAACAAGGAACAAAAAATTCCTTCATTTTATACACAGGTGTTATTATTTAGGATAAATTTCCAAACTATAGTTGCTACAGGAGAGTTGTTGTACTTCTGGAGTACTCTTGGGAAAATTCCTTTCTCTATACCATTGAGTGTCCAAATGAATTACTTGAAGTCAAATGATAAATAGACAGAAATATTTTTCCAATGTGCTATCATGAGCCCAATTGGGAGTTAAATAAGGCCTCCAAAGGTGACCTACAAATTCATGTTTCACTTTTCTCAAGGACATGCTAAGCGTTTTGACCAGTATTGGGAGAATTGATTTTTGAGGGGCCATAATTGATAATTTTCAGTACTTGAGGGTTCCATTGTGGAGCTGATAGAGATATGTTTCCAATGAGATATCATGAGCTCAATTTGGCCTCCAAAAGTGGCCTGCAATCTCACGCTGTGCTTTTCCTTCTGGCGCTGCGCCTTTTCACCCGTTTTGGAAAAAATCGTTTTTCATGGGATTTACTCCATCATTTTGAGTGTTTGAGAATATTTTGGACAACTAGACAGGAACATATTTCCAATGAGCTATCTTGAAATCAATTTAGACTTCAACAAGGCAATCAAAAATCATATTGAAGGGCATGTTGCACTTTTTGCACTCACGCTGCGCTTTTTCCAGATTGCCTGTTATCTTTAGGAATTTGACTTTTCTCAGTTGGTTGATAAATTTCATGAATTTTTGCTAACATAAATGTGAAAATAAAATGTAATTATATCTTTTATAGTTACTAGAGGTAGATACATCAAGTAAAATTGAATTTTTGGGTCAAGTGAATCAGTTTCATCAAATATAGGGATGAGTTTGTTGACCTCTGTAGTCATTAGGATTCCAGTTGAGGACTTTGGCGAATAGCTCCAAAATTCATGGATTCGACCCCTGAGAGTGGGAAAAGTATATTTTGGTCTAGATATTTCATTTCCTTTGTCACTGCAAGGGTTGGATGCTGTAGAATTTGATCATTGAATACTAGTGTAATCAAACTTTTTGCAGGAAATAATTGACTGAGTTGCAACTATTTTGGTGGGATTCCTGTGGTAATGTGTTTTAACATTGTTTCTTCTCATGTTTGAAAATTTTTGAATGTATTATGATTTCCATATTCATGCCATATCTAAATGTAATTGATTCCTAAGTCAGATAGACAAAATTCATTAGTTGATGCTCTGTTTTGGAGGAATAGTTACAATTTTGTTTCATCTTCTTCTAATTGGAAAGAATTCATGTTTCCAATGCTCTTTTCTGAAACCCTAGCAATCTAAATCACTCCATCAAGATACCTTAATGTGTTAAAGTGCTTACCTACCTTGCCCCATCAGATCTTTGCAATTTTGATCCTTATTTTCCCTGACCTAGTTCTTCCCTGACCTATTCACCATACAGCTTTAAAAATAAATCAAACAAACCCTAGTGCTACTATACCTAGCCTAAAATAATATTTATCCGTTCATCTTGGCCGTGGTATCTTGGAGAGAGCCATCTCATAACTAGTAGGGCTAGCTACTTGGAAAAATATTGGTTTGTTTTTACCTTTGATTGTCTCTTTTAATCCTTGAAGATTTGGTGGAGTGATAACATCTTGGCGACCATACTAGGAAGCGGGGTGACAAACCTTCCCCAGGAAAGAACGAAAAGGATCAGATATTATTGTTGATGGTGAACAACGGTCAGAAAAAAAAAAGGTTGTGCATCATTCACCTAGAGACTCCAGTGTCAAATAATCCAAAGGTTTCGAATTTTCATAGCGACTGCACTATTCAAGAACCAGTAGTCTGAAGAACTTATTGGTGAATTCATTTTTCTCAAAATGGATTCAACTGCTCGAAGGTATTATCCTATGAATCGTGATCACATTCCAGGTTTTTGAATTGCATGCCTTGTGTATATTGGCAGAATTCTCTCCAAAATTTCAAATATGAGAAAGGAGATGATGCTGCTTTGCATCTCATTAAATTTCACATTCATGCACGCAAGTTGAGTGTTCAATTTCTTGAAGAATGTATGATGAATATGTTCATGGAAACCTTGGAAAAATAATCAAGATCATGTATGAAGGTTTTCCACCTAGTTGTATTTATTCACTTTTGATTTTCATATGATGTTTTATGAAAATTTTGAAGAAGAACATCCATATTTAATGCTGGTAAAAGATTGTTGCAAGAATTTTCAAGGTTTTATTCGTCATTTGGAAATTGTTTATGGTGATGAAGAATTGATGGATGAGGAACTTAAAGAGGCCTTTCTTGAAATTCCTTCCAACAACATGAGAAAGAATCAAATCCTAGATGTCATTCAGTTCAGGAAAATTTCCAACGAACCGTCTTTGCCTTGATTGAAGAGAATTCCAATCAGCCATCAGTTGGTTAAGAGTAAGTTGTTTCCACTTCAACATATGAATATGATCAACAATGTATTCAAATTTCAGAGGACCAAGACATTGAGGACTATCATTCATATTTTTCTTCTCGTGTTTCATGTCTTGAATTTTTGTTTCTAGAGAAATTTTCTCACCTACTTGTTTAGAGTTTTTTGAAGACCAGGAACACACTCTCATTGAGGTACGTTATGAAGAAAGATCAGATTCAAGATAAAAAGGTACCTTGTTTCTTCTAGACTAGCAAGAGGTAAATTTTCATGTTTTTCAGGATCCAATGGCAAGTTTGCTGTAGTGAATAGGGATGATATATTTTCTTAAATATATTGATCATGAGGACATGTTCAGTAGACACTTGGAGTGGCCTATCTATTTATTTTATTTTTTCCTGCCTGCTCAAGGAAAGTGAGATCAGAACTCAATTAAGTAGCCATCTGTTGGATTGGTTACACTGGAAGGATCAATTCACATGATTGTACACATGTATTTAGCAGGAAGGTGGTTTTAATTAGGATTTGAAGCCCTCAAGTATCAGTTATATGCTGCCATCAATAAGTTTGGTAATTTTTTATTTAAGTCAAAGTTAGTGAGTTTATCATGTCAAGTTTTCAGTATTCAGTTTGTTTTTTTACTTTTACTCCATGCCCAATGGTTAGGCTACTTGGTCTATGGTGTCCTTGACACCTCCAAGGAGTTTTCACCCCCAGCTCGAGCCAATGTTAGTGTCAATCTTTACATCCTATCACCGGTGATCAAATGTGCTCTTACCAAGTGTGTTGATTGGGTACTTTTGCAAATTTTTGTAGTTTCAACTAGGGTTTCAATAAAAAAATTTGGTTAGTAGTTACTATGTCTAGGTTTCCAACTAATCCTTTAAAAAATTTCCATGTTTTGGTCACTTTCATCGTACATTTGGATGTGCCATCCCTCTAAAGTGTTATGGTCCTCTCAGTCTCATTATCATGGTTGTCATTCAGTTCATTGTTCATCCATTAGGTCGCTAAGGTTTCACTCATTTCCTAAATATTCAGTTTCCCCACACTCCACTACACTCCCTAAACCCCTTACATTTTCTCACACTCTATTCCTAAGCTTCTACACTCAAACCCTAGTCCCTACACCATCATCAATACCCTATGCTATGTTTGTGGTAGCCTCCTAGACCTAGACCTGTAATTAAATTACCTAGGTCAAATCCTACCTTCCTTGCCTCCCTTTCCACCTCCCATACCTCCCTAACACCCTTCCATACCTCCAAAATATTTTCCATACCCTTCTCCTTCTCGTAAACCCTCTATCCTACTCCTTTCCCACCATCCCTTGTTTTGCACCACTAGGGTTTTCCCCTCGCAAAGAACCTATGGAGGAAGAGAATAAGCCCTATAACAAGGGAGTTCAGGTGTAAATAGCTCCTTGAGAGGGATAATAGAGATAACAAGCTTCAAAGGAACATGGCCACTCATCACTACACCTAGAATTTGATCTCCAAGGTAAAAGTCAAATAATTAAGGGAAAAACTCAAAGAAACCCTAATGAGCCAAAAGGAGAAGGGTAAGTTGTATTTTCTTGCTGGTGCATCCATGGTTGCATAATAGACCTCATTAGGGATCTCTAGACAAATTTTGAGAAGATTTGGAGCACTTTTTTTATTTTGGCGCAAGTTGGTGCAGTTTTGAAAATTTTGGCACACATGGACAATTTTGATTTAAAATGTGTTTCTGACCAAATGAAGATGAATTTGACAAACATAAGAGAGGTTTTTATCCATAATATAACAAGGAAGAAAACCCTCCTTCATTTTATACATAGGTGTTATTATTTGGGAAAAAATGTCCAAAATATAGTTGTTACAGGAGAGTTGTTGTACTTCTGGAGTACTCTTGGGGAAATGCATTTTTCTCTGTCATGGAGTGTCAAAATGACTTTATTTATGAGTCAAATGATAAATAGATAGAAATAAATTTCCAATGCGCTATCATGATTCCACTTTGGATTTCCAGAAAGTGACCTGTAACTTCACGTTGCACTTTTCTCAGGGGCACGCTGCGCTTTTTTACTAGTCTTAGGAGAATTGATTTGTGAGGGGCCATAATTGATAATTATCAGTGCTTAAGGGGTCCATTGGGTATTATATAGAGATATATGTACAGTGATCTATCATGAGATCAATTTGGAGTTTAGGAAGGCCTCCAAAAGTGGTTTGAAATCTCATGCTGTGCTTTTCTTAGGGGCACGCTGCGCTTTTTGACTAGTTTTGGGAAAAATGGGTTTTCAAGGACTTAACTCCATAAATTTCAGTTCTTGAGGACATTTTGGGCCACTAGTTAGGAACAGAGTTCGAATGAGCTATCTTGATCTCAATTTTGACTTCAGAAAGGTAGTCAAAAATAAGCTTGAAGGGCACATTGCACTTTTTCCAGATTGCTTGTCATCTTCATAAATTTGACTTTTTCTCAGTTGTTTGATGAATTTAATGAAGTTTTACTGATTTAAATGTGAAAATAAAATGTAATTATGACTTTTGTAGCTAGTGGAGGTATATACATCAAGTAAAATTGAATTTTTGGGTCAAGTGAATTAGTTTCATCAAAGATAGGGATGAGTTTGTTGACCTCCGTAGTCATTAGGATTCCAGTTGAGGGCTTTGGGGAACAACTCCACCAGTAATTTATTTGACCCCTGAGAGTGGGAGAAGTATGTTTTGGTCTATATATTTCATTTAATTTGTCATTTCAAGGGTTGGATGTTGTATAATTTGATCATTGAACACTAGTGGAATCATACTTTTGGAAGGAAATAATTGATTGAGTTGCAGCTATTTTGGTGGGATTCCTGTGGTAATGTGTTTTAAAATTGTTTCTTACCATGTTTTCAAATGTATGAATGTATTTTGATTTCCATATTTATGCCATCTCTGAATGTAATATATTCCTAAGTCATATGTGAAAAATTCATTAGTTGATGCTCTATTTTAGAGGAATAGTTACAATTTTGTTTCATCTTCTTATAATTGAAAATAATTCATGTTTCCAATGCTCTTTTATGAAATCCTAGCAGTCTAAACCACTCCATAAAGATACATTAATGTGTTAAAGTTCTTACCTACCTTGCCCCATCAGATCTTTGCAATTATGATCCTTATTTTCCCTGACCTATTCACCATCCAGCTTTCAAAATCAATCAACTAAACCCTAGTGCTACTATACCTAGCCTAAAATCCTCTTTATCTAGTCATATTGGCTGTGATCTAAAGGAGAGAGCCCTCTCCTGCCTAGTAGGTCTAGATACTTGGAAAAATATTGGTCTATGGTTACCTTTGCTTGTCTCTTCTGAGGCTCGAAGATCCGATGGAGTGATAACACATTCAACAATGATTTCAAAAGTATCATTACTATAAATCCAAAAAAAATGTACCCTTTCAATGTTACAATAGGTCATCTCATTGTTTGCTTGGACAATGTATATATATGTGCCCAAAAATAGTCACTTCTATGCACATAATTTTTGTCTTCTTATTCCACTGTCCAGGACTACGAGTAAGGTCACATGAGCCTTCTCATATATGCACATAAACACTTATGCTTCTTCTATGGTTGTATAAGGGAATACATGAGATGATAGGCCTAATGTGCCATTCGTTCTAAGTCTCCCTCTTGCACATAAACGTAATAGGAGTCTTGGCTCCTCATCCTTGTTGAATTAGGTTCGAATTGAATGCTTTTGAAAAGTGTTTATGCTCAAAACAAGACAAGAACCAAGATCCTTATTTTCTAGCCTTCATTTGCATGCAAATTATGCTCAGGATTTCGATGAAGAGTAGTTGAGACCTCATGCTTAGGTATATATCTTGTAGATATGTAGTGTATAAGTTTCACTTGACAGTGAGACTATGCTTCAGAACTTTAGTAGTTTTGTCTTATTCTTAAAATATCCCTTCACCAACTTTGATCTTGGAACTAATATATGCACATGTGTAGAAATGATCTCGGTGCTTCTTCCAATGAGGAATTTATGCACAGGAATATATCAAAGAATTTTGAACCTCTGATAGAGGAATTAATTCCTTTCTAGGGCTATAAATATGACACTTAATGCATATTTGCAGGTGGGCTAATTTTCCATGGTTTTTCCAAAAAAAATATTTGCCAATTTCTATTTTTTCCTAAAAGTGATTCGCCCAAATTTTATACTATAAAATTATGTTATCCTAAAAATAGCCAAAAAATAATAGAGAGTATATATAGTCATTATAAATTTGGATATCTTTAAAAAATTATCACCAAAAGTTTTATAGTTTGCATATTAGGAACTCATAAGATTCGCCAAGGTTTCTAAACTTTGAGATAAATTTCCATCCTTAAAATTTCCCGTGGACTTAAATATACATATCAGGAATTACACATAGATGCTTAGATATTTTGGAGGTTTGCAGGACTTGTGATTCCATTTTTGATCTTCACTCCTATAACAGTGAGTGCGATCTCCTTAGGGATACTTGACAAGCCTTTCATCCTGTACAAAAGTGATCCTTATGATATCGCTTCTGCTACAGTAGGTATGTGGCCTTTATATAGTGATTAAGGGATAATGGAGGTGCCAAAAGTCTTCAATCTGATTAATAGAACATGAAGATGTGAGAGGAATATTAAATTATGCCTTAGATCCTTTTGTACATGGCTTTAAATCCCTTTAATTAATCTCGCTCTTGCATTGTGTAATGTGACTTTGTCTCTTTAATTAGGGCCATCAAATGTGCTCAAAAATTCGTTCTAATTTCCTCCATAAATTTGGATTAGGGTTTTATTTTTCCTTGAGAATAGATGATTCCAAACTGGCTTTCTTTTTTCCCTCTAATTAAAGCTCTAGATCTGATACTATGTTAAGAAATCTAGGGAAAATAGTTAGGGTTATTATTTAACTTGATTTCTCTTTTATCCTTGACATTTTCTTATGATTTATATCATTATTTATTTTTGTTCATCATCAATACAGATTCCAATAAGAATATCACAATGTTAACATAATAACACTAGATGTAGGCTGCTATCCAGGGCTAAAACCTATCCTAGAGAGGAAAAACCACAAAATCTCTTCGTATATAATATGTTCAATGAAGACTTTCAATACCATGACCTTGACCCAAGACCAAAACTTCCAAGTGATGAACCATCCAGAACACTATACCAATTCTCTGCAAAATAATGACTGAGAAAATGCTAGTTCCACTAACAGATCTGCATTTGTGAGTTGCTCAAACACACATTTGCCTCCTTCTTTGGCCTCTACAAAATTCTTTCTTCCTTACCATAGACTTCTTTGAATCAAATATCCTTTATTCTTCATATGGATTAGATTTATATCACTTGTTGTGCGTATTTAAAATGAGGAGAATGAGTTCCTTTTATAGGCTTATTTGAAGGTGAATTAGGCCTCTCTATGCCGACATGAAGAGGGTTGGCCGACCCATCACTTGGAGGCTTCTATACATGACAATATACTTTAAATATTTTTTCTTCTTCTCATGGGCCCTCCAAGGTGTTGTCGCTCCTAGAGACAGCCTAGAGTTGTGATAGACCAGTGCCTAGGACATCTTAGCATATCAAGGAGCTTATAATATAGTGTGTGAAGTTGTCAGCTTCAACTCACATACTATCTCCTGTAAGCAGGTAAATGAAATAGTATGGGACCAAACCCTCAGAAATTGACACAGAGAAAGAGATACTGCAGAGGCAAGACGCAGAACTTCTAATACAAAAGCAACAAAAAATTCAGAGACAGTTTACTACTAAGCGGGCCGATTAAAAAATATCTCACAGACATAAATTATCAGAAGATGTGTGTAGTGAAAGAAATATGGAGAAGATATTAGTTAACCTTAAGCTGACACCCAGATATACAGTACCACCATGCATGGGCTTATCAATCTAAGAATCCATACATGATAATAGCATTTTAAAAGCACCCTCCCAAAGCAACTAATATAGCAGAAGTATGGTTAGCTGAACAATGGAACAGAATATCATGCATGAGCCATATTTAAAGCGCTTGACTGATCTGAGTATGGGCATCAACTAGGATGAATCCTTACCAGAAATCAGTGAGCCACTCGCATTCCAAAACATGATACAGGAAAGATGGATGAGATGAAATGATATATTAAATAACCTATAAAAGAGAGTTACAGACTGTGAAATACCAAAGACCAGAATCCTCTTTGACAGACAGAACTCCTCCTCACTGAGACCCTATGGGCTCTGAGCCTTCATACAAGAGTTTTACAAACTGTATCCAAAAATTCTTTCACTGTATAATTTTCTGATAAAAATCTGGAACCCTTACAATGCGTTTCTTCATGGTTTTTATAGGGGAAATCAGAAACCTAGTAAAAGAGGTAGGTGATGAACATTTAATTCGCATAATTAAATCAAAATGGTGGAAACATTTGTGCCCATACTGTTGAATGCATGTGCTGTGCTATTTGTAATCTGTGACCTGCTAACTGGAATAAATGCACTGAGTAGAAATATTTTCCGGGACATGGTAAGGCAGTAAAATCCACAAATATAAGTCCTTGCCTGGGAAGAAAATTCTGTTGAAATAAAACCTTGAGGACATTGTTTTCTGTGTATAAATCTTCCGAATGATGTGCAAGATCTTCAATTTGGTACTCTGCTTTAAAAGGCTAGGACAAGGCCCTCAAAATATTCAGCTACCTGCCTTTAATTCTTTGCTGAACACTGATATTCTTCATCTGCCCCATTAATATCTCCATCTGTGAAATCGGTGCCTTGAATAACTCCGGAGGGTTTGATGGATTTTAACCCTGCTTCTTTTAATGAGAGCCGTGTCGTAACAGCTTCCCAAATCCTTTTCCATAGAATTTTCCTCTGAAACATTGTCCTTTGACGCGACCTCTATCACAGTGATTGATACTGTGAATCATCATAGTCCTTCTCGGCTGTAACCCTGCAAAATCCACAAACTTGTTAAGAAAAAAAATGCACGGGAGGGTGGATGAAGTGGAGATCACTGTGTAGCATAGCGACGTGATGAAATGGTAGAATGTGCAGGGTGGCGACGAAAACTACGGTGGAACGATGGTGAATAGTCGGGCAGAGAATTTGGACCAGAGACCTTAAAATTATCCTATGGACGAAACACGTAAGGGACAGAGGTAGAAATGCGAGGCACACGTGGCAAAGGTGACGTGGAAGAAGACTTGGTCAACCGCCGTTCATGCAAATGATCTGGACAATACAATATCAGAACAATATCAACGGTTGAAACTGCGTCGGAGGGCAATGAGAAGGTGGGCCAGGATTATGATAGGCTTGGACTAAACATCGTGCAGCTTCAGGGTATGATGATCGTCGGATGAAGGCCCTCAGATCGGACGGCTGTGGAGAATAACGCTGTGCGAATATGGTAGAACATTAATGCGCGATGGAGGGCGGTATTCGGGCCGTACGCGGGGACACGTGGCGAGCACTGAGTGGAATCACTGGCCGAAGGAGGAATACCGCTTACCGCCGAAAGGTGGTGCGATATAAACCGTTGGATTTGAACAGTATTTGGAGTGCGGGGACCACTAGGGATAGATAGGCTGCGGACCGTTGATCTCATCATTTGATCAGATGGCAGGCAGGTGGGTTATGGGCACAGCAGAGATGAATGATCATCGTCTGATCTGTACAGATCGATGGCTCGGAGAACACCTGATATTCATTTGATAAGTTCCTATAGAGCTTAGCACCCGGTCGAGTGCCTGGGTTATATGGAGTGGAAACTTGAGGGATGAAGGGGAAAAATGGCCAACAAAGGTTAGGGGAAGAATTTTAAGGGGATCTTTGGGGGAAATGAAGGGTAAGAAGGGAAATAGAAGGGGAAGACAAGGGGGATGAAATAGAGGCTAGGTGGGGGTGAAATAAGAGGGAAAATGGGGCCTTTGGGCATTTCTTCACATAACAGAGAGGCTTTAAAAGGGGAATCAGCAGAGGGGATTTCATCAAAGGCTAAAAGACACATGGAGGATTCAAGGAGACTGTGTTTTCACAGGAAATGCATTCCTTGAAGACTTAGCAAAGATCTACCCCCCTATTTGCTTGTCAAAAATTTCATAGGGGGGCTAACAGTGGCTCCACATGGGGATGGCTTCTTCTTGAAGGAGTCAAGAATTCAGAAATTGATCTCTTGGTGTAGGCCAGATGCTTGCTGCTTGAACCATCCCTTTCTTTCTTTGATCAGCTGCCACAATATTATGAAGACAACATATCAGCAGTACAATTCTCCCATACAACTACCTATCCATACTATAGTCCTAACAATTTTCTTCTGGGTGCATTTGGACTTGCAGACCCTTTTACATCATTAATCTTTACAAACAGGAAAAAATAAACCTATTCTACTTCTACTCTTATTAGTCCATGAGACCAGATTAGACTGTTGGTCCCACATGTTTCTCTACCTATACTACTACCTGCTAGGATTATACTGTCTAGCAGGTTTCTCCTCTACATTCTAAGACAGAAATTGAAACAACTAACTACGTGCTCTTAGACTGAGCTTTATTGAGCTTCCTACCTACCTTACACTACTGAAATATTTACAAGTCTAGCTTACAAACATTTTCTTCCAATGTAACTAGTCCACCAAGTGATCCCATGACTGGTCCTTTCTGCTCAACTCCTTGAGCATGCTGGATAGGCAGGGCAGCTCCCACTCCTTTTGCTCAAAAACAACAGCTTTGAAAAAATTTATTTCTGTCTGTAACATGCTACTGAGCAAGACCTTTGATCCTTCTTCAAATGTATGCAGGAAATGTGCATAAGGATCATGAAAAGATACCTGGCTAGGAGTATCTGGCAGGCCGGCTTCAACCAGGATCTCTTCTTCTTCCACTGGCTCAAGAATGAGACTCTCTTGAGAAAGAGAATCCCCTCCATATGCTTCACTTTCTGAACTGGAGGACTCGTCATATATGGTAGTGCTGTCCTCTTGGAGCTCTGATATGTTCTACTCTGAAGTGTTGAGCTCAATGAAGAGATCAATGCATTCTTGAGCAGGGGTGTATTCCTTTGCTTCCCCTTTTTCAAGAGGATGCTCTTTGCTTTCATCCTGCTCGAGAACTTCTTCTTCGCTTTCCTCCTCATCTTTTGAAAGGAAAGGCTGCTGGTTTCCAGTTCCGCCGATGATCTGTGGTAAAGCAGAATGAAGATTCAAAGAATCTTCATCTGCTATTATACTATCATAGCTCTCTCCATCGGTGTCATAAATTGCCTGCATTGGCTCGTTACTCTCTGGCAGTGAAGAGGATTGATTCCCCTCCCATAAATCTACTAATGATGAAACCACTCGATCTTCTTCTGTTTGGAGAACATCATCATCAGAGAGATCAAAAATAGGAAAATCATGAATGTAGGTAACGCTTCCAACCGGACGTACTGGATCACCAGCAGATTTTTCTTCACTCTGATTTACATTTGAGCTTTCCAACTCTGTACAATAGAGCTCATCGGATGAATGGGCAGGGATGTCTGATTTTTAAAAAATTTCAGAGGCTGGCTGTCTATTGATGATCTGGTCTATTCCCTCTTCTGTCAAAGGGGAGGATGATCTTGTGTCCCTTTGTGTAGAAGTGCAGTAGCTCTCTGTTCCCTTTGAAGACTGGTTTTGAGGCTGGATGTCAGCGTGAGCCTCAACTATAAGGGATGATAAATCAGCATCTGAGTTTTCAGGGATATTCTGAAGAACGTCCACAGTCTCTTGACTTCTTTCTTCATCAGCTGATTCATCTGCATTCTTGTGATAGCTAGGATGCATATGAACTTCTTGAATGGCTGTCAACAGATCTTCAGATTGCGTATTAACCAAATCCTCATCAATGTCTAACAGGTACTGTATGATATTCTGATATTGATCACAACAGTCCCATGATAAGGATGGAGAGTTTCCTTTATAATTCTTGTAAAATACTTGGTGCATGTCCTTTAAAGAAAACAAACTCCGCGGTTCTAACCATTCATACCAGATCCTAGCCTTTCCTTCTAATGTTGCCATGAACATTTTCATTAGGCAGTCTTCATGCCATTCAACTTTAAATTTCCACACATGTATGTGAAACTTGGATGAGAGCAAGGGGGTCCTCATTGCCATCCCGAAAGATAGGTAGGTTTTTCAACCAAATTAATTTGTGCATTTTGTGTGGAAATCCGTGATATGCTCCCCGCTTCATCGGGGGCATATCTTCTCAGATGTAGCCATGTTTGTAGCCAAGAAAGAGGTCACCTGCATTTCAACCAAGGCGGCAGTCTTCTCACCGTTGAGATCAGGTCTTTGGATCATAATTGATTTGGAGTCGCTGTGTGGATGATTTTAAATGTTTGAAGTAGGTGTCAGCCCACCATCGCAATGAGAATTTTTATATGCTCGCATCTTGTATCTATGAGTACTCACAAGGATGTTTAAGGTGAAATGCACTCAATTCCCCAGCGGAGTTGCCATTATGTTGGGGTTCCCATGTTTTTGCTAGATTGGCAAGACCAAAAGATGAGACAAAATCATAACCACTTTGGGGCCCTAGGATCTAGTCCTCCTGGACCTGGAGAGGGATCTCTCCATAAATACAAAGAACGATATATCTTTGAAGCTCAAAATGAGATGTTAGGCTAGGTATGAAGCACAAAGGGGGTTTTAAAAATGATTTGGTTGAAGGGTTGCTAATATAGGGATTATGGTATCGGGAGAGCAATGGAAGGAAAGGAACAAAGTAGCAGCTGCCGGAAACAGAAAGAGTAAAGGTCAAGAAAGTGCTACATCTAATCGGGCTATGGAGTCATGAAAGGAAATTACTTGCATCCACTAGCCAAGGCTTTCAAAGGGCAAGTCATATACACTAAAGGATATTTTAGGCAGATGGTGGAATGGAACATTAAGGAGGGAAAGTGGAAGAAGGAAAGACAACCAAATTTCTTTCTATAGATCAGGTCAGAGGTCATTTAACTTCAGACCTGGTTGGACATACTCGAAGGCAGCTCTCAAAGAGACAAAGGGGTGCTTATAGATCGGACCAGAGGTCATTTAACTCCAGGTCTGCTTTAGCAACTCCAAGGGAAAACAAAGATAAGATAAACAAAGGGATCTTAGAAAGGTCAGCTGGTCGTGCAAGGATCCTAGTGGACAGGGCTAACACTCATCCCTAGTGTTCCCAAACCTTCCAGCTTAAAACCCCTCAAGAACATCTAGGAACAGCTTCAACTAATTCATACATCAGCCAACAGGCAATAACATGCACTGCGCTGGTTAAATCAACTGAAAACCATTCTCAAATAGCACATAAAGCGGAAAACATAAAGGTAGGGAGAGCAGGAAACATGGGGCACCTAACAGGGGTGAATCCTATGTTATACTTCTGTTGCCTACCAGAAGAACATGGAACAATATGAAAATGTAATAAACAGAGTGAGAAGAACATCACCAATAGTAATAGACTAGGATCCTGTGAAATGTGCTTGATTAATGATGCAAAACCAGTCATGTACAATGTAGCTCAATAGCTGTTACAGTCCAGACTTTCTCCTCCCAGCCTATTACATACAACTACTCTGCTACTCCCTCCCAGGACTGTTCTAACAGTCGAACTAAATCCCACTAACAGCAACAGCCCAACAAGGCAACAACAACAACCTTTACATTATGTTCTCGGGGATTTTTTATAGGAGAAGTGGAAGAAACATAAGTAGATAAGCAAATTAATGAGTCTCATTAAGACAGTAAGGCAGAAGTGTTCATGCCCATACCACTTAATGGCCTTCTGCAGTATTGCATGTACTCTATAATCTGTCTGGGGAGTCTCTGTCGGGTCGATTGACCTCTTGATATGTCCTTGAAATCCTTTTTGGCTGTCTGGAACTCTGTTTCTGCCTTCTGGAATAAATGCACTGGGTGGAAGGCCTGCAGGTCTCTCCATTCCTCATAAATACGGTCCAGACAGTCTTTAGGAAGCTCTATCAGTGCATTAATCTGTTTAAGGGCTCGAGGAGGCACGAAGAGCGCTGTAGGAATGGTGTACGTCTGGAGAGAACGCACTCTGCTGTTAGGTGGCGCAGTTATGACTTGCTGGTGCACTCTTAGTCTTCAAACAGTGCCTTAATCCTTTGAATGCGGAGTTAACATTTATTATATCAGAAATAGTCATTAACCCCCTTTAAATCCTGTTTCTGCTGCTTCGCTGGCCGGCTGAAATGGCCTCTCTGTGCTATCTGCATAATACAATGGATCTGTTACAAACCCGGGCAGCGGTGGAGAAATGCTATGGAGGCGGAGGAATGGTGGCGGAATAGTGGAGAAACAATGGAAAGAATGCAAAGTGGCGGAGAAATGGTGGCTTTTACTATAATGGTAATAGAATGCAATGAAATAATGAAATCTTATGGACAATGGAGTTTGGTGATGGTATGCAGCGCAGACCGTTAGATCTTGGTCTGGGAACAAAGATCAACGGTGGAGGTTGAGCGGCGTAACAATATGTGAAACGGGCAAACAACATACAAAACACATGAAACCCGACGGAGATGAATGAAAGAGTGGGACCCAGCAGAGGCGGAGGGCGATTAGACCAGAACCGTCGGATCCGGGGAGGATCTACGGCCAGGATCCAATCGGCACCATCGCAATCGGAGGTCGGAGCGAGCGTCAATCGCAACACATATTCAAAAATTTCCGATTGCGATTAGAGGGGTGGGGTGATTAAGCGATAACCGTTGATCTGGGGGTGGAATGAATGGCGGGGATGTAATCGGAGCGGCAGTGCGATCGGGGGGATCAGGAGAGGACTTGCGATCGGGAGCTGCGATGATCGTCCGATCTGCGGAAGGACGGACGGCCAGGATTAAGTCGGGAGATCGCAATCGGAGCACAGAGAAGAAGGGATGCGATTGAGTTATGCGATTTCTATGGAGCGATTGGCGCATAGCTGTCTGATCTTGATATATCGACGGCCCAAAACTCATCGTGGGACTTAGCGTGTTAGAACGATCGCATCGGGACTTTTGGAGTTTACAAAGGGAATGGATCCTCCGCCGATCTTCTGATGCGATTAGCGCTTGGGACTTAAGCGCTTGGTCCCAGCGCTGGGGCATATGGGGGAAGTGGTTAAGGGGCTGGGGAAAAAGGGGCTAAGCCCTATAATATAGTCAGAAAGTGGGTTTTAACCCATTTTAATGGAATTTGAGGGTTCAAAAGGGAAACGATAGAGGGATGAAGGGGAAAAATGGCCAACAAAGGTTAGGGGAAGAATTTTAAGGGGATCTTTGGGGGAAATGAAGGGTAAGAAGGGAAATAGAAGGGGAAGACAAGGGGGATGAAATAGAGGCTAGGTGGGGGTGAAATAAGAGGGAAAATGGGGCCTTTGGGCATTTCTTCACATAACAGAGAGGCTTTAAAAGGGGAACTGCCTTTGTGTAGGGGAGTTCATCAAAGGATAAAAGACACATGGAGGCTTCAAGGAGACCGTGTTTTCAGAGGAAATTCATTCCTTGAAGACTCAAATAAAGATCTAGCCCCCTATTTGCTTGTCAAAAATTTCACAGTGGGGGCTGGGCCATGCTGGCTCCACAATGGGGATGGCTTCTCTGAAGGAGTCAAGAATCTGTGAAAATTGATCTCTTGAAATGTGTAAAGCATGCTCGTCGTCAACCATCCCTTTTATTTGATCAGCTACCACAATATTATGAAGACAAATACACGTCAGTGACAATTCTCCCATACAAATACCTACCCATACTATAGTCCTAACAATTTCTTCTCGGGGTGCATTTAGACTTCACAGCACTTTCATCATTAATATTTACAAACAGGAAAATAAACCTATTCTACTTTGCTCTGCTTACATGTGAGACCAGATTAGACTGTTGGTCTCATATGCTTCTCTACCTACACTACTACCTGCTAGGATTAGACTGTCTGGCAGGTTTCTTCTCTACATTCTAAGACAGCAATTTAAACAACTAATCTACTTGCTCATAGGCTGAGCTTTATTGAGCTTTTCCTACCTACCCTACTCTAACTGAAATATTTACAAGTCTAGCTTACAAACATTTTCTTCCAATGTAACCAGTCCACCAGGTCATCCCATGGCTATTCCTTCCTGCTCAACTCCTTGAGCATGCTGGATAGGCAGGGCAGCTCCCACTCCTTTTGTTCAAAAAAGTGAAATTTTGAAAATTTATTTCTGTCCGTAACATGCCATCGAGCAAGACCTTTGATCCTTCTTCAAATGTATGCAGTGGAAATGTGCATAAGGATCACAGAAAAGATACCCCGGCTAGGAGTATCTCGGGCAGGCTTGCCTTCAAATCAGACAAAGGGGATCTCTCATTTCCACTGGCTCAAGAATGAGACTCTCTTGAGAAAGAGAATCTCCTTCATCCGCTTCACTTTCTGAGCTGGAGGACTCGTCATATATGGTAGTGCTGTCCTCTTGGAGCTCTGATATGTTCTGCTCTGAGGTGCTGAGCTCAGTGAAGAGATCAATGCATTCTTGAGCAGGGTCTTGTTCCATTTCCTCCTCTTTTTCAAGAGGATGCCTTTGCTTTCATCCTTGCTTCTCGGTCTCTTCGCTTCTCATCTTTTGTGCATGAAAGGCCGTCGTTCTGGGCTCACGATGATCTCAGGGTAGCGCAATGAAGACTAAAGAATCTTCATCTGCTATTATACTATCATAGCTCTCTCCATCGGCATTGGCAAATTGCGTCCTTGGCTCACATTTTTGGAAGTAAAGGGAACTGATTTTCCTCCCATAAATCTACTAATGATGACCCTGCAAAATCATCTTCTGTTTGGAGAACATCATCATCAGATAGATCAAAAATAGGAGAATCATGAATGTAAGTAATGCTACCAATCAGACATACTGGATTATCAACAGATCTTTCTTCACTCTGATTCACATACGAGCTTTCCAACTCTATACAATAAATCTCACCAGATGAATGGGCAAGGATGTCTGATTTACAAAAAATTTCAGAAGCTGGCTGTTCATTGATGATCTGATCTATTTCTTCTTCTGTCAAAGGGGAAAATGGTCTTGTGTTCCTTTGCACAGAAGTGCAACAGCTCTCTGTTTCTTTTGAAGACTGGATTTGAGGCGGAATGTCATCTAAAGCCTCAACTACAAGGGATGATGGATCAGCATCTGAGTTTTCAGGAATATCTTGAGGAATGTCTATGGTCTCTTGACCTTTTTCTTCCTCAGCTGATTCATCCATGTTCTTGTGATAGCTAGGATGCATATGGAATTTTTGAATGGCTGTTAACAGATCTTCAGGATGCATATTAACCAAATCCTCATCAATATCTAACAGGTACTGTATGATATTCTGAGATTGATCACAACAATCCCATGATAAGGATGGAGAGTTTCCTTTATAATTCTTGTAAAATACTTGGTGCATGTCCCTTAAAGAAAACAAACTCCGAGGTTCTAACCATTCATAATAGACCCTAGCTTTTCCTTCTAATGTTGCCATGAACATTTTCATTAGGCAGTCTTCATGCCATTAAACTTTAAATTTCCACACATGTATATGAAACTTGATGAGATGTAGCAAGGGGTCATCAATGTTTTCACCCTGAAAGGTAGGCAGGTTTTTTAACAGTCCACTTCAAGCACTTTGTGTGGGAATCCAAGGATATGCTCCCTATTCATTGGGGCATATCTTCTATGTATGCGTGGAAGCATGTTTGTAAATTAGAAATAGGTCACTGTATCTTCTCAACCAGTTCAAAGTCTTCTACCAGTGGAGTCATTTGGTCTTTTGGGAGTTATGGAGTGTGGAGTAGCCAGGTGGATGTATATGAATGCTTGAAGCAGGATGTTGTCCACCATCAACAATTGAATGCCAATCTAACCATAGATCTTGGGTCTTTTGAGTGCTTAAGAGTGTGTAAGATAAATGCACTCAAGTCCCCAGTGGAGTCGCCATTACGTTGGGGTTCCCATGTTTTGGCCAGATTGGCAAGACCAAAAGATGAGACAACATCAGAACCACTTTGGGGCCCTAGGATCTAGCCCTCCTGGACCCGGAGAGGGATCTCTCCAAATAGAGCTAAGAATGATATATCTTTGAAGCTCAGAATGAGGTGTTAGGCTAGTTATGAAGCACAGAGGGGGGTTTTAAAATGATTTGGTTGAAGGGTTGCTGGGTTGGTTAGGGGATTATGGACTGGGAGAGCAATGGAAGGAAAGGAACAAAGTAGCAGGCTGTTTTAGCAAAGAGTAAAGGTCAAGAAAGTGCCATCCATTGAGCCATGGAGTCATGAAAGGAGAATTACATACAACAACTAGCCAAGGCTTCCAAAGGGCAAGTCATCTACACTAAAGGATCTTTTAGGCAGATGATGGAATGGAACATTAAGGAGGGAAGTGAAAGAAGGAAAGACAACCAAATTTCTGTCTATAGATCAGGTTAGAGGTCATTTAACTCCAGACCTGCTTGGACATACTCTAGGGCAGCTCTCAAAGGGACAAAGGGGCTGCTTATAGATCGGACCAGAGGTCATTTAACTCCAGGTCTGCTTTAGCAACTCCAAGTGATAAAAAAGATAAGATAAACAAAGGGATCTTAGAAAGGTAAGCTGGTCGTGCAAGGATCCTAGTGGACAGGGCTAACACTCATCCCCAGTGTTCCCAAACCTTCCAGCTTAAAACCCCTCAAGAACATCTAGGAACAGCTTCAACTAATTCATACATCAGCCAACAGGCAATAACATCCACTGCGCTGGTTAAATCAACTGAAAACCATTCTCAGATAGCACATAAAGCAGAAAACATAAAGGTAGGGAGAGCAGGAAACATAGGGCACCTAACAAGGGTGAATCCTATGTTATACTTTTGTTGCCTACCAGAAGAACATGGAACAATATGAAAATGTAATAAACAGAGTGAGAAAAACATCACCAATAGTAATAGACCAGGATCCTGTGAAATGTGCTTGATTAATGATGCAAAACCAGTCATGTACAATGTAGCTCAATGGCTGTTACAGTCCAGACTTTCTCCTCCCAGCCTATTACATACAACTACTCTGCTACTCCCTCCTAGGACTGTTCTAACATTCGAACTGAATCCCACTAACAGCAACAGCCCAACAAGTCAACAACAACAACCTTTACATTATGTTCTCGGGGATTTTTTATAGGAGAAGCGGAAGAAAGAGAAGTAGATAAGAAAATTAATGAGTCTCATTAAGACAGTAAGGCGGAAGTGTTCACGCCCATACCACTTAATGGCCTTCTGCAGTATTGCATGTACTCTGTAATCTGTCTGGGGAGTCTCTGTCGGGTCGATTGACCTCTTGATATGTCCTTGAAATACTTTTCGGCTGTCTGGAACTCTGTTTCTGCCTTTTGGAATAAATGAACTAGGTGGAAGGCCTGCAGGTCTCTCCATTCCTCATAAATGTGGTCCAGACAGTCTTTAGGAAGCTCTATTAGTGCATTAATA
Source organism: Pinus albicaulis (assembly GCA_034641835.2). Classification (NCBI taxonomy): domain Eukaryota; kingdom Viridiplantae; phylum Streptophyta; class Pinopsida; order Pinales; family Pinaceae; genus Pinus; species Pinus albicaulis. The sequence continues at coordinate 1,267,451,773 of CM076572.1, forward strand.
TGTTTAAGGGCTCGAGGAGGCACGGAGAGCACTGTAGGAATGGTGTACGTCTGGAGAGAACGCACTCTGCTGTTAGGTGGCGCAGTTATGACTTGCTGGTGCACTCTTAGTCTTCAAACAGTGCCTTAATCCTTTGAATGCGGGGTTAACGTTTATTATATCAGCAATAGTCATTAACCCCCTTTAAATCCTGTTTCTGCTGCTTCGCTGGCCGGCTGAAATGGCCTCTCTGTGCTATCTGCATAATACAATGGATCTGTTACAAACCCGGGCAGCGGTGGAGAAATGCTATGGAGGCGGAGGAATGGTGGCGGAACAGTGGAGAAACAATGGAAAGAATGCAAAGTGGCGGAGAAATGGTGGCTTTTACTATAATGGTAACAGAATGCAATGAAATGATGAAATCTTATGGACAATGGAGTTTGGTGATGATATGCAGCGCAGACCGTTAGATCTTTGTCTGGGAACAAAGATCAACGGTGGAGGTTGAGCGGCGTAACAATATGTGAAACGGGCAAACAACATACAAAACACATGAATCCTGACGGAGATGAAAGAAAGAGTGGGACCCAGCAGAGGCGGAGGGCGATTTGACCAGAACTGTCGGATCCGGGGAGGATCTACGGCCAGGATCCAATCGGCACCATCGCAATCGGAGGTCGGAGCGTGCGTCAATCGCAACACATATTCAAAAAGTTCCGATTGCGATTAGAGGGGTGGGGCGATTAAGCGATAACCGTTGATCTGGGGGAGGAATGAACAGCGGGGATGTAATCGGAGGGGCAGTGCGATCAGGGGGATCGGGAGAGGACTTGCGATCGGGAGCTGCGATGACCGTCTGATCTGCGGAAGGACGGACGGCCAGGATTAAGTCGAGAGATCGCAATCAGAGCACAGAGAAGAAGGCATGCGATTGAGTTATGCGATTGCGATGGAGCGATTGGCGCATAGCATTATGATCTTGATATATCGATGGCCCAAAACTCATCGTGGGACTTAGCGTGTTAGAACGATCGCATCGGGACTTTTGGAGTTTACAAAGGGAATGGATCCTCCGCCGATCTTCCGATTGCGATTAGCGCTTGGGACTTAAGCGCTTGGTCCCAGCGCTGGGGCATATGGGGGAAGTGGTTAAGGGGCTGGCGGAAAAGGGGCTAAGCCCTATAATATAGTCGGAAAGTGGGTTTTAACCCATTTTAATGGAATTTGAGGGTTCAAAAGGGAAACGATAGAGGGATGAAGGGGAAAAATGGCCAACAAAGGTTAGGGGAAGAATTTTAAGGGATCTTTGGGGGAAATGAAGGGTAAGAAGGGAAATAGAAGGGGAAGACAAGGGGGATGAAATAGAGGCTAGGTGGGGGTGAAATAAGAGGGAAAATGGGGCCTTTGGGCATTTCTTCACATAACAGAGAGGCTTTAAAAGGGGAATCAACAGAGGGGATTTCATCAAAGGATAAAAGACACATGGAGGCTTCAAGGAGACTGTGTTTTCAGAGGAAATGCATTCCTTGAAGACTCAGCAAAGATCTAGCCCCCTATTTGCTTGTCAAAAATTTCATAGGGGGGCTAACACAATATCAGAACAAGATCAATGGTTGAAACTGCATCGGAGGGCAATGAGAAGGTGGGCCAGGAGTACGATAGGCTTGGACTAAACATCGTGCAGCTTCAAGGTATGACGATCGTCAGATGAAGGCCCTCAGATCGGACGGCTGTGGAGAATATCACTGCGCGACTTTGGTCGAACATTAATGCGCGATGGAGGGCGGTATTCGGGCCGTACGCGGGAACACACGGCGAGAACTGAGTGGAATCACTGGCCGAAGGAGGAATACCACCTACCACCGAAAGGTGGTGCGATATAAACCGCTGGATTTGAACAGTATTTGGAGCGCGGGGACCACTAGGGATAGATTGGCTGCGGACCGTTGATTTCATCATTTGATCGGACGACAGGCAGGTGGGTTTTGGGCACGGCAGAGATGAATGATCATCGTCTGATCTGTAAAAATCGACGGCTCGGAGAACTCTCGATATTCGTTTGATAAGCGCCTATAGAGCTTAGCACCCGGTCGAGCGCCTGGGTTATATGGAGTGGAAACTTGAGGGACTCGAGATCGAAAAGGGCTGGACCTTTTTATATTTTTGGGTATGAATTTGCGGCCTTTTTTATGTAATTTCGAGGCCGGGAGAAGGCAACGATGGGTAGATACTGAGCTTTTCAGGCCCGAACCTGGAATTTCAAGGCTAGAGGAGAGGGTTCCGAATGGTCTTATGAGACCTCTTGGCAAAATTTTAGAAAAAAGGGGGGTTAATATGATCAACACAAGGGAAAATACATCATGAACTTAAATCTTGAATTGAAAACAAGACCCCTAAAGAACTAAATGAGTGCTTTGACCTAGGACCACAACATGATGGGAAATAAATCCATTTCAATAAAAAAAAGTTGTTTTACAAAAAAAAAAACTTTTCTTTCCTTTTGACAACTACATTAATAATTACATAAAGCCTTGACTCAAGAACGATTATGAAGACCGACACTAGTTACATTTCAACATCACTAAGTATTATTTTGATGTTGCTACTCTTCAAAATTTTAGTAGAGATTGTTACTTACTCATATTTTCTTCAAGATGGATACTTGTAACTTTTTGCTTCTTTCAATGTAGGTTAGATCATTGACTTGTATAGGCTTGAAAAATGTATATGCCTATATTGACATTGTAACTATGCATATAACTTACACACTACAAATTATTGTATTCTAAAGTTACTGTAACTTAATGATAGGCCTAATGAGCCTTAGATCTAGGTCTCCTTTATGCACATAAATAAGGTGGGAAACCTAAATTCCTATTATTGAGCCCTTTTAATACACTTATTCTCAGAAGGTGGTATTTCTCCATGGTGATTGATGTCACTTCTTCTAGTATTTGAAATAAGATTGTAGGATGGCTCTTAAACATGTTCATTACTTTGTGTTATTTGAGAATATGGTATATATATAACTTATAGCTTTATGAGGAATATGTATTGGTCTTCAATGATACTTATTCTCATAATTTTTGGCTGATGACTGTTTATTTTGGTTTCATGTTACAAAAATGTCATGAATTCGAGGTTCCTATACCACTATATAGGTTCGCGTTTTATCTAGATAAATGTAACAACCTTGCTTTCTCTCTTGTAAGGATTATTACTTGAGAAACCCCAAACATTAACTCGCTCACCAACAATTATGAGAATTTGGACCACTATGATAGCACATAGTTCATGTTTTTCTTTGATGACCTTTATAAGCTTTAATTACTTTTCTTATTTCATTAAAATGCTCGGCCTAATATTTTAGTCTTCAAGAACAAAGTTGCTATCTTCTTTAATTATTTTTCGTTGTCCATTCAAAGTTCTATGGCCTAATTATTGCAACTAGGGCTTATTAGAGTGCCTAGAATTTACTTTTGTATCTTCTAGAAGTTCACTCATAGGAGACTTATCTTCCTCTTCTTGTCTTGAGGCCTTAGTGACCTTATTATTTACCTTATGTAAAAGAATCAAGCTCTAATACCATGTTGATAAATTTATGGAATTATGTGAATTAAATTCTTCAAGTGGATTTCTCTTACCTTTTACATTTTCTGTGATTGTTCTTATCTCTTTATTAGTTATTTCTTTCAATTTGTTATGTTCATCAAGAAAAAATCCAAAAAAACAAGGACAAAAGACGCAGGCACTATGCCAGGGCAAAACCCCTATGAAGGGGAAAAACCCAGTCAACTCTTTCTATAAGTAGATTAGAGAAATTTAATACAAATTTGACGCTTTGACCAGTGACCCATTCCATCTACAAATTCAGCCTTTCCTAAGTTCTTGATCCTTCCTACTACTTATGTTATTGTTTTATGGAACATTCATTCTATAGGATCCTTTACCCTCTACAATTAAATTTAGAAATTAGGTTCTCCATGATCTTCCTTTCTTGGATTGGACTCCTCTCTATAGAACTTCGCATGCCTCCTTCCTGCTTTAGAAAAAATTTAGATCGAATTTTCTCTTGTCATATTGTAGATCCAAAATCTTTGCCACATTATAGATCCAAATTATTTGTTGTATTACGGATCCAAGCTTTAGAACCTTCTTTTGTATTTCATTTCCAATCTTTTTGTCTCTTAAATTAGTCGATATTCCTTTTCTATTTATAGTGGTTTTTCACTGTACTTTGGGACAACACGAACAACTGTCTTTAGGCTGAATTGTATACTTGTTTGGGGTTCGATTCTCAAGGATATGTGGCATTATTTTGTATAAGAAAAGGGATGACTTGGAGGAGGAGTTCCCTTTAACACAAAAACAATTTTGACTTAATAAATAACCTAGAGCACACAATAGGTGCTATGACCTTATGACCATTGACACAAGCATGAAACCCATGCTTTAATAAGTCAAACCCGTTAAATAAAAAATAATTTTCTTTTCTTTTCAAAAATAATTACTCAAATGAAATTATGAAGACCGACACTAGTTACATTCTTCAACACTTGGTCCTTGATAACATGCTTACACTCTCTCTATATTGAAGATTTAGAGACCTTCTCTTAATAATCATTGAAATAAGGGTTTGAAAAATATGCCACACTCTCCAACACTTGAAGTGGAAACCATTTGACAACAAATTCCTTGGTGAGTTCTTTTATTCTCTTGCTTGGGCTTGTCCTCACCTGGGTTATGATACCATGTTGATTTTAGTTAAAATGTTATTTTCTTATAAAAATTACTTCAATATTCCATATTAGCCCAATTAAAATTTCATTTCATTTCATTTATGATGAATTCACATAAACCATTATCACATTGACGATAACTGAAGGAAGAAAAATAAACACAAATGCATAAGAAAAGACAAGATAAGAGGACACTGAGATTTAGGCTTGAAGCCAGGGAAAAACCCCACAAGAGGGAAAAACCATAGATCTTTACTTCTTGATAATATCAAGTTTTCAGAGAGAGATAAATCCAAAAGAGTACAATGATACAAATTCAAGGTCAATAATCAATTTGACTTGCCAATATGATGATCCAACACCACTACTCATACTCAAATAGATGGCCTATTCAATGTCTACAATTCTTCCCTTAGTTAAAAATAGTCAAAACTCTGCCTTAACTAGAAAGTAAAAGGATGGTCAAACTATTCCAATATAACTTGGTCAAAGGAGAGAGGAACTCAAAATCTCTTAACAACCAAAAAAAAACAAAACAATCAACTTTAGAGCCGTGAAACTTGGTCTAACAGAAGGTCAACCCTATGGTCAAAATTCCACCTCATAACTGCAGTCAACACAGGTTAAACCTACCAATATTTCCTCGATTCTTATGTCATACAATGTGACCTAGTAAAAAGAGTCAACCCTATAAAAATCATAGTCAAAATAGTTCAAATGAACCTTAGTCAGGTCAACACTAGCTGAAATAAGAAGTCATCATAGAGATAAAATGCCCAATTAAACTCTCACATGAGTGAAGAGAATAGTTTCCCTTGGAGGTTGAACCAATCAAAAGAGGAGAGAGAGATGTGTGATGTGAAGATGCCAAAATGAATTTTCCTTGACCTTTATTTATACAAGTAAAATGTTGGATCCTTGATCAAATATGTATAAAATCTAGCAACAAGATTCATCTGATCTTATAATGTACTAAAACTAGATACTAAATCCTTCTACAATTTTTAGAAACAAAACATGATCACACAATCACATAAACAATGGAAATAAACAATAAATCACACAACAAAATATGTATCTGGTGAAATAATTCTGCCTAAAACCACACTATGTTTATATTGTATAAACCCAAGGGTCATGAAACAATACATTGCTTTCTCTCACAAGAGAACTCCTGCACCTTGCCAACTGTCTCACATTGATCTAGGAAAAATCGGACAAATACTTATCCAATCCTCTACCTCTGCTCAACTTGCCTTGCTCACACATTCCTTGAGGATTTAAATCCCTATTAAATAGGAAAATACCTTGCCTTGATTGCGCAATCCTTCCTAGGCCTCGGACTGACTCTATAACTGACCTACACAATTTTCTAATTATACAAATGATAGTGATATTCCCTTTAACCTTTGTCTCAACTGGGTCTTCCTCAGAACTAACATGGAACAACTATTTATAGTGAATTATCTGTTAATTTATTGAACACTCATTGTGAAATAAATCATATTTAATTCTCTGCACCTATCTCTAGCTCATCACTCAGTTAGAATGAGTTAAAATGATTTTAACTCAATTAATTGAGTTAAATAATTACAACTCATGCATAACTGCAACTGGACCCCCTTAAATCATGGAATCACTCTACATGCATCCTATTAGACCCTCAACTCAAATTTTCTAAGCTAACTTAGTCATTCTGACTTAGTTAACTAATACAAGTTGTTATGAGATGAAATTACAATTTCTCTTCAAATTTAATTAAGGAACAAATAAATTAGAAGCCCCACTTTGGGGTGCCATTTCAACACTCCCTCTCAAAAAGAAAGGAATTATCTACTACCCTAATCCTATCTCAGTGGAATTCGAATTTACTTCTTTCCAGTGCCTTTGTCAAGATGTCTACATCCTACTCCTTCGTGGGAATGTACTCTAATGCCATAATCCTCCTCTCAGCAAAATCTCTTAGATGGTGATACCTGATATCAATATGATTGGACCTTTCATGGAATACTGAATTAATAAATTTTGATGTAACTCTGGTTATAACAATGTATCACTGCCGGATCCATTTGTTGACCAAACAAACCAACAAGTATCTTCCTCATACAAATGGCCTCACATGCTTCTTTACTGGCCTCCATGTACTTTACCACTGCTAAACTGATCTCTGTTTCCTATTATACAAATAAAATGTTAGTGATCCTATGTTGAAGATGCCTCTTGATGTGTTTTTTCAGTCAAATGGACTCCCTACCCAATCTGCATTGGTGAAGCCTTGAAACTTCGCTCCCTCTATCCATCTGTACCATAATCCATACTTTGTAGTGCCCCTAAGATATTGCAACACATGCTTCCCTACCTTCCAAAAGAGCTTGGTTGGATTAACCATAGCTTGGCTCATTTTATTAACTACATAACAAATTTCGGGTTGTGTGTTCACCAAATACAGGAGGGAACCCACAAGCTTCCTATAAATAGTAGCATCCACTACTTCGCCAGAAGTAGCATCCTCCTTCCTCCAGTTTAATGCAAGAGGAGTCTCCATGGGTTTGCTGCCCCCCATGTTTAACTTCCTCAGAATATCCTTAGCATACTTTCCCTGAGATACAAATAGCTCCCCATCTCTTTGCCATATTTCCAAGGAATAGTGCAAGAGCCCCATGTCCTTCATCTCAAATTCTCTTGCAAGATCATCTTTGAAATATTTTATGAGCCGCTCATAACCTGTTAGTATTAGATCATCAACATAAAGTACAATAATCAAAATCTTACCATCAACCACAATATGATATAGGTTTACATCCACTTCACTCTTGGTGAAGGCCAACCCAGTGAAATAGCTGTCAATCTTGGTGTACCAAGCACACGGTGCTTGCTTCATCCCATACAGTGCTCTCTTGAGTTTGCACACATGCGACTCCCTGTATAAGATCTTAAAACCTTATGGCTGCTCAATATACACTTCTTTCTCATTAAATCCATTGAGAAAGGTTGTATTTGCATCCATCTGATGTATCTACCATCTCGTCTGCGCTGAGAGTGAAAAAATCGATCTAATGGATTAGTACCTTGCGAATGGTACAAAATTATCATCAAGGTAAATACCCTCCACCTGAGATAACCCTTTGGCCACAAATCTATCCTTTTGTTTCTCCACACTCCCGTCTGTTTCCTACTTCACCTTGTAGACCCATCTGGATCCTACAACTGAATTCCTTGCCGGTCTTGGGACAAATTCCCATGCATTGTTTCTGATAATGGAGTCATACTCCTCAACCAGGGCATCAACCCACACTAGTTGTTTCATTGCTTACTCAAAATAGGATGGTTCTTTATCAATAACTTCGCTCATAAGAGCCATGTATCCTGTGTATTGCTCTGGGGACCTTATTTTCCTGTGTTTTGATGTGGGGTGCTCCCACATTCTCTCTCACATCCAAAAATAATCTAGCAACCTCTTTGGTGTGCATCCTTCCATCTATCGTGGATGGCTCTGCATGAGTAGTTTCTACCATTCTCCGTTCCTCTGCTTGTGGTTGCTCCACATCCTGCGGTTAATCCTTCTGAGCTAAGATCTCATCAACTGCATGCAACTCAAGCTCCTTCTCAAGGGACAATCACATGGATTTGTCTTCGTAAAAATTAACATCTCTTATGACAAATTTCATTTGATGTGCTGACAACTACACTCGATAGTTGTGAGGTGTATCAGTGTACCCCAAAAATATCCCCAACTATCTTGTTGGCTCTAGCTTCTTCCTTGTATCTTTGGTCACATGGCAATAGATAGATGAACCAAAAATTTTAAAATACGAAACATCTGGTTTCTTATGTGAAAAATCCTCCTCTTGTGTACTCATCCCAAGTATCCGATGAGGACTTTTCTTCTGCACAAATATTATTGTATTGCCTGCTTCACCCACAGATGCAACGGTAGGCCCTAATCATGCAACATACCTCGTGTTGCTCCCAAAATAGTTGTGTTATTTATTTATGCCGTGCCATTATATTGTGGGTTCTGAGGTGCAATCAAATCTCTTTTAATTCCTTCTGAGGCATAGAATTTTTTGATTTCATTAGAGATGTATTCTCCACCGTTGTCGCTCCTCAGAGCCTTCACCTTCTTCCCTATATATTTCTCGACAAGTTCCTTGAAATCACAAAAATTAGAGAACGCTTGATCTTTCTTCTACATGAATTAAATCCAACATTTTCTTGAAAAATAATCAATAAAAATCACATAATACATGTGCTTTGTTATGGAAGCTATCAAGAACGGTCCACACACATCTGAGTGAACTCTCTTAAGGATTGTTGCTGCTCGGCTTTCCTTGTCGTGAAAGGTGGCTTTTTTATACTTCCCCATAGTACATCCTTTGCATGTGTCTCTCTTTGTAAGTGTACCCTTTGGAATCCCTGTAGGAATCTGCTGCAATATCCTTAAAGCGTTGTGGTGTAGATGGCCCAACCTCTTGTGCCATAAATCACTAATGTCTCAGCTTTCCACCTTTTCTTCTTTACTTCTCAATGTTGCGCAATCATCTACATCAAGTTTGTAGATGTTCCTCACTCGAACCCTAATATTTTTCACCTGTCCCGTGGCTTTGTGACGAAGGAACGCCTTTCCTTCACTAAAAATCATATCATATCCATGATCTTCCAACATAGCAATACAAACCAAATTCTTCTTTAAACCAAGTACATGCATGACATCTTTTAGTATGAGGGGTTTACCTGGCTCTCTATGGAAAGCCACTGTACCAATCCTAGTAGCACTATACCTCCCGTCATCAGCCATCTCAATGTGCATATGGAGATCCTTCTCCTCCAAGCTGCCGAATAATTATTTGTTGTCATTCTTTTGGAATGAGGTTCCACTATCCAAGTACCACACAGATCCCAACACCAATGACACCATGCATGTGATGAGGGTGAATTCAAACTTGAATTTTGAATCCAATGCTTCACTTATTGCTCCTCTTGAGGCCTTCTTGTTCTTCTTATTTTGTGGAAAATTTGTGGCATAGTGTCCATGCTCATGAATGTTGAAACATTTCACATTTGACAAGTCTCGCTTCTTTCCTTCCTTGTTGGTCTCAGATTTTGAATGGGATGCCTTCAATTTTCCTTTCTTCTCCTTTCCATCCAAGGAAAAATTTTTCTCATCATAAATATTTGATGAGGATCCATCTCTGGTGCTCCACCGAATTTCTTCTTGTGCCAAATCAGACCATAGTTGCTCCTAATGTGGCAGCTTCTCCCTCCCATTAAAAGAGTCCAGGTAGCTATGCTAGCTCTTGGCAAGACCTATAAGATCTAGGCTCATGAAATCATATGAGGAAACAATGATCCCAATGCTTCCAAGCTCATCTTGACATTGAGTGACCTTAGTCAAGTATTTCTGTATCGTGTCACCCTTCTCCATTTTAATATTCCTGAGCTTGTATTTCAATGCTAGCTTCCTGTGATCGTTTCTATTTTGATACAGAAATGTCAACGCCTTACACATTGCATATGGAGTCACCTTCCCATGGAGGCTCGAGACATTATGGTCTTGAACTCCCTCTAATAAGATCCTTCTCGCCTTTGCTACATTATTCTTCCACGCATCAAGAAGTTGAGCATCTGCTACTGTGGGCTGTGGGACATCAATATTTATGAAAGCCTTCATTCTTTTGTCCTCAATCACTGCCTCCATCCCATCCTTCCATGCAATATAATTTGAATTTATCTCAAGTGCATATTGGAGTCCCAAGTCATTGAAATACACCTTGATCTGTTGTTGGATACCGAAGAATAAATCCACAAATTTGAACCTGATCAAAACAAAATATGTTATTCTCTTATTTTTTTATTCCTCACACTCTGATACCATGTACAAAATATAACAACAAGATTCAATTTGATCTTATAATGTACTCAAACAAGATACTGAATCCTTCTAAAATTTGTGGAAACAAAACATGATCGCACAATCACATAAACAAGTAAGGGAAAGAAACAATAAATCGCACAACCCAAGATGTATTTGGGGAAAGAAAATTGCCTAAAACCCCACTATATTTATATTGTATAAAGTCAAGGATCATGAAACAATACAATGTTTTCTCTCACAAGATAACTCTTGCATTATGCCAATTGTTTCACACTGATCCAGGCAAAATCAGACAAATACTTGGACAATTCTCAGCCTCTGCTCAACCTGCCTTTCTCACACATTCCTTTAGGAATTAAATCCCTATTAAATAGGAAAATACCTTGCCTTTATTGCGCAATACTTGCTATAAATCCAACTGACTCTATAACTTACCTGTAAAATTTTATAAATATATAACTGATAGTTATCTTTACTTTAACCTCTGTCTCAACTGGGTCTTCCTCAGAATTGACATGCAACAACTATTTATAGTGAATTATCAGTTAAATGATTGATCGCTCATTGTGAATTAAATAAAATTTAGTTCACTGGACCTATCTCTAGCTCATCACTCAGTTAGAACTAGTTAAACTGATTTTAACTCAATTAATTGAGTCAACTAATTACAACTCATGCATAACTGCAACTGGATCCCCTTAAATCATGGAATCACTCTACATGTGATGCAGGGGCATTAGGCACAATAAAATACTTTGTATCTAAGTAGACATAGGCGGGTCTTATGTTTTTAAATTCTCATGTAATTATTAGTAGTTTGAATAAAATAGTGAGGAATTGTAAATGTTTTCTAACCATTAGAGAACATGAGAGGAATCTGATTAGTTGGGAATATGAAGAGTCTATTTCAGTAATTCTAGGGATTTAGGCTAAATTGAGAAATCCAAGAGTTTTTGTTGAGTCATTGAAGAAGCTGAATCAATTCATTCATCTTTTTTATAAATGTAGGCATCAAGTAGAGGTCTAAGGAGGAGGAGAACTGTTAAGGACAGATTAGTGAGGATAGAAGGGCCATCAAACTCAAAATCTGGCCAAACAGGAAGTTTGTAAGCGGATGCTTTTGTATTTAATTTCATATATATAATGAGGAATTTTGTTCTGACTGTATGCGGTTTTATTGACTTAAATTCTATGTGAAGGTCTTCGAATTCCATAAGAAATTGTTTAAAGACCAGTGTGATGAAACTCTATAATTTGGGGATTTTTATAGTAGAAGACTAGATTGAGAGGCTCTACTTCTGTCTCAATAAGAATTGCAGTGTTTCATAATTCGTTATGTTGGTAATCCCCGGAGGGTTCCACCCTCGGAACTTATTTGCTTTTATGTATACTGTGGAGAAATCGAGTGATTCGGGTCCTGTATAGAAACTCAAAGGTGGTCCAAGAGGTTTATTATGCATCACAATAACTAATCTCTGTTTGTTTAACCATAAAAAACTCATGCATAAAGGGCGTAGTATTGAATCTGATTTTATTTTTTGAAATTGATTGAATCTATTTGTAATTCGATGGCTCATAGAGAACAGAGAGGACAGTAGCATTATATACAGAGCTTAGCACATTTGAATACATGATTTCTATGTATAAATTGCCTGCACCTTAATCTGTGTACTTTTTTTGCTGGAATGATATAATGGAAGACCGACCATAGCGTCAAGATGGAAAGGCGAGTTTTAAAGGATTGGAACCCTGAGTTAACACTGTTCAATTACCAGTCTTGCCAGAAGACGGTTTTGGAGGAGGATACCACCGGTATCGTGCAACCTTTTGGCAGAGGAGTGGTTTTTCAATTTGGAATATGATCCAACAATATTTGGACACGTCACCTCTCAAATACCACCCATATCGCATTTTTTTTTGAGCGCTAAAGTCCCGTGAGAAAAAAAACGCGATTTTGATGAGGTCTGTTTGATCTGCTAAGCAATGGATCCAAGGGAAATCGCTCGGTGAAGTGCACGGGTTTTAACTTAAGGTATGGCCTGACGGTTTTAACAATGGTAATCATTTATTTAATGCATCAGAGTCGAATACTGGATGTGTGGGGCCCGTGGAATGAAATGTACAAAAAATTGTCGTCTTTCTAAAGTTAAGTGTTGTTTGAAGTGTCTTATGTCGGAAGCCTGATGGGTTCGCTATATTAAGCCTAAAGCTTAGATATTTGTTTAAAAAGGTCCGAACGTCGATTCAATTATCCTTAGTGCAATATTCCAAGAAGGGTTTCAAGTTATAGTTAAGCACATTCTTATGATATGTTTTAAAAGAATTGCAAACAATAGTTAAGGTGCTTTTAAAGTTGAGATATAATAGTCGGAGCACTTTATTAAAAAGCCCAAGGTTTATTAATGTTTCTTAACACTGGGTTCGGGGAGTATATATATATGGTGATATATATATTATGTGATAAAGTCGAACCTTACACGAAATGAATTGTGTGTTGGGCGCACATTATAGTTAATACTTGGGTCTTCAAATATTAGAATCATATTAAGGGTTCGGGCTCTTGAATAGTGGTAAGTTTATAAAGCTGTGGGTATATACAATTGATGAGAGTGGGCATTGTTAAATGCGAATTATAAAGGCCGTGGGTCTTTATTGAGTTGAAGTTCTAATCCAACATTGAGTTAGTGTAAAATTGAATATTATTCAATTTCAATATATTGGGGGTATGATAAGGTTTTCATTTGGGGATGAAAAGAGAAGGGGCTTCCGCATGAGTATAGACACATAATCTGGGTTGGTTGGTTTGATAACCATTGTTTAAATGAATAAGCTTCCACATGGGAATTGAATCCAGGCTATATTGTTTGGGTTTTTATAACCATAAGAGAACTTTGAATTAATATCTCAAATCTCAGATTTGAGATATTAATGCTTCCAGAGATATTTTTAAAGATTGCCCAGATTTAAAATTATTTGGGCTAGAAGTTGGAAGGAAATTTATATGCACATAGAGAGTGAAATATTGTCTTGAGAGGTTAGCCCGAGCATCAACATGCATCCTCATAGGCCCTCAATTTGAATTTCCTAAGCTAACTCAATAATTATGAATTAGATAACTAATACAAGTTGTTATGAGATGAAGTTACAATTTCTCTTCCAATTTAATTAAGGGAAAATTAAATCAGAAGCCCCGCTTTGGGGTGCCATTAAAATCTCACATGTGTGAAGATAATAGCTACCCTTGGAGGTTGAACCAATCATAAAAGGAGAGAGAAATATGTGTGATGTGAAGATGCCAAAATGAAGTTTCCTTGACCTTTATTTATAAAAGTCAATGTTGGATCCTTGATAAAATATTCCATACATACCTTTGTCGTAGTGAACTGCTACTATGGATGCAATGGTATTTTTATTGCTTTTATTTAAGGTGTGCACAAAATCAAGATATTATTTACTATATCTATCTACTAACCTATTCTTGCTTTAGTATCAATATTCTACTGCTCTACTGCTAACTCATTAGTGATGCAGGAATCTATAGAAATGTCTACAACGATATCCCTTTCACCCAATAATTTCTTCAAATTACTATCAAAAAAATTATCTTGTATTGATTCATGTTATTACTTTCATCTACAGATGTAATGAAAACTCTTTCCCATGATGGAAGGGAATTTAATATTTCTTGATCTTTACTGATAGGGTGACAATAAAAAAACCTTCCTTCAAAGAGATTACTGTCACAATTACCCTACTTACAGCCTCTAGACTACTATCTCTTCAAAATCAATAAAATGTTTCTTCTTTGCTTGCAACTTTGTGATGCACAGGTCCCACAAATCTGATTGCTATAGGTGAAATAATATTCCTTCTACCTGAAAATTTCTTCAAAATGTTTAATTGAGTATTATAATGACTAAAAAAAAATTGTCTTGCACCAAATATTGTGACATTACCACTTCCTATAGCTTTATTCTTTATAACGTGACCAATTATATTATTATACCCTTGAATTAGGGATTTAAAACATAGACCTCTATTCTCATTGACAAGTTTATAGAGCTACACTAAAAAACAATTCCAAAAATAATACCAATGTAAATTCAAATAGATGTACCTTTCAATGAAGGTCGGATCACTAATTTGCACAGGCTTGGACTGTGTATTTCTATATGTCAATCTTGTCACAGAACCTACACAACTATTCTTGTATTCTTATGCCACTAACACAGGTTAGTGAATTCTATATTGATCAGTGGTGACTATAGCTTTAATGATAAGACAATTGCACCTTTAAGAGATTCAATCTAGGTATTTTTTTTTTCAGAACTAGAATAGGAAGCTGAAATCCCATTTCAAGATGATTGATGTTTCAATTTATGTCATTTTGAAGTGTGTTTATACCCAAAAGAAGAGGAGATCTATAATTGTTTCTTTATAAGAATGAAATTAGTCCTTCTAGATTCCCAATTAGGCCATTCTCCTAGATTTTATTTGAGACCAATGAGAGAAATGATCAACACTTGCAATATGAAAATATAAACAAGGAACATGCTTAGAATTTAGATGTCTTGATGCACTAGTTTAGAGTTGGTTTTTGGAATTATTTCAAAAATACTTAAGCTTTTAATGAGGTCATCAATACCCTCAATCTTGGATCTCTTTTATGAACAAGTGTATCCTCTTTCAATAGTGCTTTAGGCTCCCTTTGAAAATGTGACAATTTCAAACCTTTTAGGGCTTCCAAAAGAGACTCATGGACATGCCTTTCAACTTGAGACTATGATCACTCAAAAATTGTCCAAAATGAAGGCTTGATAGATGAATATAGGATCCTTTCATATGCAGGTGAAATTTATATGTCTTGATCCTCTTGTAACAATACTAATGCTCATAATGAAACTTGGTATTTAATTTATATGCACATATATAAAGAGAGGATCTCAGTCCTCTTGAAATAAGAAAGGAATATTTTCTTCTAGGATTTACAATAAAGGTTTATGCTCAGAATATTTTAACAATACTCGGAACCATTTTGAGGAATATTTTACATCTTTCCAAGATGATAGATAATAAGCATACCTTATGATTCCTTGCCTTGAATACAATAGAATTTAATTTTTAAGACTCCTGACCTTGTAAAATTACCTCATACCTTCGCTTACTTTTTCAAGATGCTTGCCATTTCATGAGCTCCTCAAATAGCCTTTCGGTCTGGTAGGGTCATAGTCCTTAAGCTCTCGCTCTTCTTGAGTAAGTCTGAGGTTATGTCATAGAGAAGAGGGCTAGTATAATCATCCCAAAACTTTACTTTCTTGTTTGATAGGTTTGGCCTAGGGAGAGAAGGTCTTGTAGCTATTCGGTCATTAAGAAAACTGATTATAACACTCCAAAACCCATTTATTCTTTATGTGTATACTATCGAACTTATCCCTACAATTAGGTCTAGTAATTATGCCCATATTTTTTTTCTTCTTGCCTTCACAAATTCAAACTAGGGAATTCACTCTTCTTGAGATGAGATAGTGCCAAGTTGATCTTATTTTCTACCCTCACTTCAAAACCTAGCTCTGCTACCATGCTGATAAATCTAGGGCAGAGAGTTAGGTTAAATATTGAATTCATTTCTCTTTAATATTTGACACTTTCTTGAGATTTAGATACTTCCATAGCTTTGGTTATATATCAATGTGATGGGTCAATCATAGATTTGATCTTATGGGACAATCAATGTGATGGGTCGTTCAAAGAGGGTGTAGAATACCATATATTTGATAAATTCCTAGTATAATTCAATTAACTTTGTTAGGAACACCAAGATCCTATAATAAGATTCTTGTGTTAAACTAAGCCTTTACACAATACGTGCCCATGATAAGCCAACCATATACTACCTTTTATCCCTATCCCAATCCACCAGACACTACCACACACCTAACTTGGGTGCTAGCTACTCCTACTTCAATGCCTAATCACAACAATTTGTGGTTATGATGAAAATTTAAGTACATGTGTGTATTTCCTATGATGGGACGTATTAATTTTCCTCCCCAAATTGTTCATAAATGATTATAACCTTGAATGGGCTAAAAATGTTCTATTTCATCATCTCAAAATGACCAGACATATGAAAATTTATAATTACTATCATCATCAATTCACATGATCTCATAGATGACCATTTCTACAGATTATATACATGAATTTATGGAAGGAAATCCCCTCTACCTATCCTATGATCGATTGTAAAAACAAGTGAATAAAGGAAAAAACATAGATATTTATTGACAAGATCCCCTACTTATAAAATTTCCTTTATTCACATGTTGTCACAATAAATCATAGGCTAGGTAGAGGGGATAGCCTACCAAACATTCATGCATATAATTTGTAGAGGGGGGTCATCTATGAGACAGTGTGAAGTGATGATGACAGACATGGTACATTTTCATCTGTCGGGTCATTTGGAGATGATGATGACAGACCGGTGCTATCCCATTCAAGGTTATAATCATTGATGGTCAATGTGGGGAGGACAATTCATACATCCCATGATGGAAATTACACTCATATTTACTTAAATTATCATCATAATCATAAATTGTTGTGAATTTAAAACTAATATATGTTAGAATTTTGTTAGAACAATATAAATTAGAAAATGCAATCAATACATAGAGTAGTTACAATAAATATAGTAGCAAATATTGGATGTCAGGGAATTGAAGCCTCCCATTGCACTAGCTAGTGCAGATCTAATTATGTTCTTGAGCTTGTTCAACTTAAAAAAAACTCTGGAACAATTGTCTTCAAAACCTTCCTAATAATTTCCTTGGTGATGATAGCATCACACACCATTGATTTTCCAAGCCCTTCAATCTAGTTCACAATTGCGGGTTTCTTGTCTGCACACAAATTGATAGAAACACTCATTAACATCCATGTCATGAAAATCATTTTGAAGGAAATCTAAAACATTCTTCACGCCCTTGGATACCATATTTGTCCCCATATAATCCTTATTAAAGAAATTTGGTCAAAGGATTAATGTAAATGCTTTTCTTATTTACAATGTCCTAATAACTTACTATTCAAAATATTAATTGATAGGATTGAAATAAGTTCTATATAATCTGTCTTTTAAATTTATATTTATATTTATATTTAACAAAATACATATTGAAATACTATATGTTATAAGCCATTTTGATCTATGGGTGGCTATCTATTTATTAGAATCCTATGTTATTAGATGCCCACTCCCCCCAGGCCTCCTAATATGTCTTTACTAACCATTAAGCTTCATATATATGGTTGTTCAAAGTTACATTAGTTTTAGAAACATTGTCGATGGTTTTATTAGATAAATATAATTTTAAACTTAAAATTTAATGATAATGTTAGTTTTAAATTAATATTATTAATATTTTTATGTATATGTTATGAGATGTTTTTGGGTTATGGTAAGTGTTTATGTGATGTTGCAAACTATCTTAACAAAACATTATAAGTTTTTTTTGAGTTATGGTCAATGTTCATGTGATGTTGCAAATTATCTTATCACAATAACATGTGCCTAACCATTTGGTGATATTAAATATTCAGAATTTACATATTGAGGATTGTTTTGAGGTGGTGAAGCATACACAAAAACGTTTGCTAATTTCAAATTGACCTTCTGGGTGTTGGGATTCTTTCCACATTAATAATCCCTACATCACAAATTAATAATTTCCCCTCCTAACTCTTTGATGGTATCGATCCATAAAGCATCACATAGTGTGGTTTGTTTTGCCCTAATAAAGCATACATCAAAAATTTTGTTCAATTGAAGTTCATTATAGACTGTAGGTTTTCTCTAGCATGTAGTTATGTGATATTATACTATGTCATTATAATATTAGCATTGAAATACTTACACTTTATACTCACATTTGTTAGGAACCTATGTGCTTATTATTGAAAGGTTAAAATGAGTCACTTCCCAAACTCTTGAAATAAAAAAGGAAGATAGTATTAGTGTGGAACAAAATCCATCTTGTTACAATGGTATATCATCTCTGCATCTACCAACCATTAAAAAAACTCTAAAAATCATATTTTACATAGAAAAATTCTCCTCGTGGCATATTAATGGATCCATTAGACATGCAAACTACTTATGTGCCTTAGAGAATCTCATACATCTAGTTCCATATAGAAAAATATGAAGAATAACACAAGAGAACATTATGCATGTAGATATAAGGGACAAAAATAAGAGTAATGAATTGCATACCTAATTAATAATTGGGATTATGTTGTAGAGGAAGGCTTCATGATTTGTGTTTTAGAGACCATTTCAACTCTTGGTTTTTAAGCCATTTTAGAAATCTAGCAAAATGTTTCTAATTTTTCGATCTAGAGCATTGCTTAATCAGTTGAAACTTTGTGTAATTTTGATTTGTGTATTATTGATCATAGTGGTTGAATTATTGAATAGAGGTGTTGGTATTTCATCTTTGGAATGAATATGATGGAACCATGGAGAAATCAAGAAAACCTTAGGTAAAGCCATCAAATTATATATATTTTTAATGCATAGACACCTGTCAGATATTCGACGGTACATGGAAACCATCACATAATCGAATATTATCAGACAGTACAACCATAGGATATCTGATGAAATACCGACAGAAGAAAGCGTCAGACATGTGGCATTCTCATTGGGAAAAAATTTTATCCCTTTGAATATCCGGTGTTACACAACCAAAATTTCTACTAAGAACCGAGAGAATGATGCGTCATAGATATATAACTCCCATTGAATTGGTTTAATATAACATCGAATGTTTGACACTACATTGTCAGAATTTCCATTCCATACCGAAGGACACAAGCATCTGAGAGATAAAACTCCCATCTTACAATCTACGTCTATCGCCAATTATCTAACAAAGAATACTAAAGAAAACTAAGAAAACCAGAACATCAACATAGAAACACCAGCTGGAAACTTTACTCTTATATAGTGGACATGATTTTTCCATAGGGACATGGTTTCTTTTCACGAGTCATATTTGTGGTTTTTGGGTACCCTATGAGATTAGGTTAATAATTATAACTAACTTCCATTTACAGAGGGTTTTAGATCTTTTGTTTGGAATTTTTGTAGCATAATGTCCAAAATCATGACAATGAAAACACTTTATCTTGATAAGATCCTTCTTTTACTTTCCTCCATTTTGACTAGACTCGGTTTGGACTTGGGCCTTCTTTCCCTTGGATTTTTTCCCTTTGCTAGCTAAAGAAAATTTCTCCTCATATTGTCCTATATGAGACTCCATCCCTTGCGTTCCCCATTATCTCTTCTTCCATAATATCTAACCACAGTCTCTCCTAATTAGGGAGCTTATCTCTTCCATATTGGAAATTGTAACTAGGTTCGGTCTTCATAATGACATGTAATTATGATTTTATATAATGAAGAGACAAAGATAATAAAATTTATTTATTTTAATGCTTGCATCATGGGTTTCATGAGCAAGGATATTTTATTATAGATCAAGTACTTCTTCTTGATGTCTTTAGGATTTTTTCATCTTGTCATAAAGATAATTAGAGTCATGTATATGAAGTCATGTTACACTTGTGAAAGGACAAATTGTTGATGTAAAAATTACACTCCAAGACCTTGTCACTAGGCCTATCTCAATTTGGCCTACACATGATAAATATTCTCCTTGATGAAGTCGGCTTACCCACAAATGTCATGTCAACCTATAAGGTAGAAGATAGTCCCTACATAAAGGGTGATGCGGCCTCATTATCATGCAAGAAGTTCAAACAAGGCCTAAAAAAAAGTGTGAGATAAGGTCTACATTGGTGCAAAGATAGGAGGTTGATATGCGAAGGAGAGAGGGGTATGATTACCTTTGTTTTTGGGTCTATACTACCTCACATGTTTCAGGTAGGCTGAGGACTATTATAGTGCAAGAAAAGTTTGTACTTGGTGCGAAGTACAGTGCGTAAAAGGAAAGCTGAATAATGAAGGAAAGAAGGCCTTAAGGAGTGCGAAGGGGAGGATATCTAAGGATCTATCTTGGAATTATATACCTCACATATACTTAGGAAGTCCAAGACATTCCTAAAGTCTTAGTGCAGAAGATTATATCACAATTTTGGGTATCAATTCAAAAATAAGGTGAAGATCAAGTAGGGTTGATAAAAAGAAGGGTAAGCCAAGGATATGAGACCGAGATATATTGAGTAGTAGTAACAAGGAAGACCAAAATTTCTATCTCAGGTTGCAGTAACAAGAATACTGGGACTCTTCTTTTGTTTTTCAAAGATACTAGTACACTACAATGCAGCAAAGGAGGGTCAAAGAAGAATAATCCTAGAAGAGCAAGAGAAGGATAATGACGAGGGTCTTGGAGGAATACTTGTGTCAAGGGTCTTTTCATGGTATTAGTACTCATCAATTGAAGGTCTGTAAGAATATTTTTGATCGGTTTTTCCTCTCAAAGAGTGAGAGGTTTTGGCCATGGCTTATGAGCCTAAATATTATGTCTCTTGTGCATTTGATAATTGACTTGATGAAGAACATAATTATCTAACGAAGACAAGATCTAAGAGAAAGAAGCATAAAGTAAATCACAAGTAATTATACTGAAGAGAAATTATAATGAAATCCCTAATTTCTCAACATGGAATCAAAGATAATGTGTTGAAGACAAGAAAGGGAAGTTTAGCAAGAAGACACACAACGATTAAGCTTTGAAGAAGGCATCAAGGATAAATTTTAAAGAAAAAATCATAGATAAGTATCTACATTGAAGAGTCAAACCTTAGATCTAAGAAGGAAGATATTCATTCAAGAAGTAGTTTACAAGGAGTTGGTGAAACCCTCAAGCCATTTCAAGAGACCACTTAAGTCCTCTCTCAAAATTGAAGGACTTATACATCAAGATATTCCTAAGGAAAAAGGAAAGATCAAGAATGCGATCTCCATCTTCAAAAAATCAAAAGGTTCTAAACCTGTCTCTCTTGTTGAATCCAAGTCAAAATTATTGAAGAGATCATCAAGCCATCATTTTTCTGAAGCTATCTTTAATATAAGGTGATCTACCTCCCTATACCACTCTTGAAGAAGTCTATCTAAGAAGAAGCTTCTGCTACTATCTAAATCATCATCAAAGAAGAAGCATCTACAACAAGTAAGTATATTTATGACTTAATCTAAATCTGTCAAAATTTCTTTTTGCAAGGAAAACAACAAATTGTGTGGGTCTTCAAACTTTATTACATGGAAGAAAAGGACAAATCTGAATCTTATTGAAAATGAAGTCATGTATTATATTAAAGGATCTGTAACCTTGCCTTAGAAATAAGATACTCAAGCTCATGAAAAATATAGGAAGGGAGAAATAAGATCCTAGGGGATTATTATAGAATCCATAAAGGACTCTATCATCCTGTATTTATCAAAACTAGAAAATTCAAAAGAAATATATGACAAATTGGTGGAGCTATTCTCATTGATTACTGCATGTCTCTGAGACAATAACTATAAAATTTTAAGTTTTTAATAGAGGAAGGAATCACTTCATATTTTATGAAGATTTCTGAAATACAGGATCAACTGCAGGAATTGGGAGAATTCATATATAGAAATCTCTACGGTGGTACTGTATGCTCTACTGGAGGGATGAGGAAACTTCACTCAAGTATATATGGGAAGAAATAAGCCACACCATTCCAAGATATATGGTCTCTATGTAATATATAAGAAACCAGGTTAAAATAAAAATTTGATACAGGATCAAATGAAGAAAATCAAGCCTATGTTGCCATGTCAATAAGAAAGGGAATATTTGGTAAGTTTGGTCACTATAAAATATATTGTCCTAAATAAGGATAAGAGGAAAAAGGAAGAAGTCCATATCGCTGAAGAAATGGAAGAACCTGAGACAAAGAAGCCTAAGAAAGAAGAAGTAAGATATTTCTAATATGACCGAGATCATATTCTTCTCTAAGAGGTATATGTCGGTTGTAAAATAGTAATATAGGAAGCATTGTAAATTAGATAGATGCATCTCATTAGAATTTGGATCATGATAAAAGCATTGAAGTAGGAGCGCTTTCCAAAGGAGAATGTCTCAAACAAAATTTGTGTGACAATAATGCTACGAAGAAAAGTGGCTCCTGGGAACCTCACTGGAAACAACAGTTATGAAATACAATCATCTAGATCAAGGTTCATCATTCATTAATAAATATGGAAACAGGTGCTGATATTTTCTAATGGAATTCTCTTTGGATTCACTGCTTTTAGAAAGGAAGCCAAAGGTTTCATCGATAATTATAACTTGCAGAATTCAGGGAGTAGGATATGATGAATTGATGAAGAAAGTCAAGGGAATGAAACTTTTAATTCTAAGGAAAAATACTGCAGGAAATTTTAGATGAATCAAAGAGAAGAAATGAGGTATGTATACATATATATGCTTACATTGGATATTATGAAGTCATGTCATATGGTTGCAGGAAGTATACTTCTATCTTTAGAAATATGATCAAAGGAAAAGAGAATATTTTTCGATACACAGGTTTCCAAAATGCATGTTCCACACCAGATAAAATGATCATAATATCTCCTCATATGGAGTATGAGGTTTTTGAATACAATTGAGGAAATCTGAAATGGAATATCCTAGGAATGAAATAAAATTTATGGAGAGAAAGAAATGAAGGGATCGTGAGAAGTGAAACCATGGTAAAAAGGAAGTCAACATCTAAAAAAACCAAGAAGACTTGATTGGGAAATCTCCTATAAATATATGTAGAATCTGATATAAGTCCGGAAAATATGGAAACCCTTGACAATACATATCTTTAGGAGATGTTTCAATATGTATAAAGGATGTTGATATCTACAAGTAGATGTCATGCTGAAAGATCATAACTAAGGTAATTTTTTATTTAAGTGTTCATATTTATAATTGAATAATATATGGATGAGCATATGCAGGGATGCCAAAGGGAAGTATATGTATTCCATAGTTGATAACAATATGGTAGGATTA
Organism: Pinus albicaulis; assembly: GCA_034641835.2. Taxonomy (NCBI): domain Eukaryota; kingdom Viridiplantae; phylum Streptophyta; class Pinopsida; order Pinales; family Pinaceae; genus Pinus; species Pinus albicaulis. The sequence goes on from CM076572.1 coordinate 1,267,475,439, forward strand.
AAAATCCTTGGAATAAATATGGTATGAAGGAAAATCAGCATGACATGAAGCTAGACTAGATGAGAAGAGTGATGAATCACTCTCCGATGGAATGATGACATCACTCATGGATGAACGTGGTGGATGACTTGTGCCCTATGAAGAGATCCCAAGGATGAAAACTCATCAACAAAGAAGAAATTAATCACACCAAAGGAAGGAGTTCTTCAGAGCAGTTGGACATCCCATTATTTTTCCTGAAGAGATGTTGCAGGTCCCTAATTAAGAGGGATCTTATCAATAATTTTCTTACTTGGAAGAAAACTGGTGATCCCTAAGTTGAAAGGGAGCTTAGGTAAATTCCTTGTATAGGAATGAGTACATTTATTTATTGGAATATGTCCTCCCTAGTTGATAGGGAGAGATGGAAACATCATTCTGGTCTTCACCTCGGAAGATAGAATGGAGGATTGGTTAATCATATGGAATCTGATACTATTTGAGGATGTATTAGGGAATCCAAGATAAGAGTAGTCATGGAACGACCGATATTCTTTGAGGAATAGGAATCCAAGATAATAATAGTCCTAAACATAATCTAAGTGAACTCGGGTGGGGTATGTTCCAAGAGAGACAATGATGAAGGTGTTTATTAATCATTAGTTTCGCCAACATTGGGGCTCAATATATCATGGAGAGATGGAGATGTTAGTCAAGGCCTTGCTATGTGAAAATGATGGTTTATATGATGCTATACATATGGGATTACAAATACAATTCTTCTTATGAGTGTTACAGGTCAAATGGCCTCCTCATCAGCTCAGAGGAGAAGGTAACATGGAAGGAAGAAAATGACCCAGACAAGACCCATTTTGCCAAGGTAACACACCCCTAGAGACAACTAGGCAGAGTTATAATGCACCCTAGCCATGCAAAGGGAGTTTTAATCCCTAGGGTAACAATCTGTCTTGCCTAAGGGGTAGTGTTATCCATGTTTGAATGTGAAAAGGAAAATATCTCGTGGAAACTGACTGGCATTTCCAGCTTTATCTCAAAAGAGTCAGTTCAAAAATATAAACTTATGGTACAAACCTTTTATTAGATATTTCAAAACATAATTGAAATATTATGGGAGGAAAAAGCAAAGAAAAGCTAGGAAACATCAAGATCTTTCCTGATTTTAACTGGTTGAAAGGATTTGCAAGGTTTGTCCTCTTCATTTCCTATAAATTGGAGGTTTGGGCTCTTGGTCAAGGGTGAAAGGTTTGATCATATGTAGGGAAAAATTTCATTGTTGAGTGTGAGGCTTAAATATTGGCAAGGTCCATTTAGGACTCTTAGCCCAAGCATCATCACACTTGGAGATAGAGAAAGAGAGAGAGGAATTGGGAGATAGAGGAGGGCTTGGTACAAACAACAGTTGTAATCCTCCTTTTTATAATTTAATAGAACTGTATCTATTTTGTCCATTTTATGTTTTAGTGTCACATTTGTTGTTCATTTGTCTATGAAGCATGATATAAATGGCTTATATTTGCATAGATAATTGTCGATTATATACTTGTCTAATTGTTAGTTAGTGATACCACTGTGAAGATTACACAGGTACTTTGTTTGGTCACAGGATCTAGATTTGGAGCCGGTGAGGAAGTACTTTGACCATGCTGCTTAGCGCTCTCCATAGGATCTGCTATCCACAAAGATGTAATCATTCAATATCTCACTTTGTCAATTATATATTGGTATGAACATGTATGCAATGTCTTTGTAACTTTACAACTAATCTAATAGTCTGCCTCGGGTACCGGAAAGCCCTGAGAAGGATATCTATCAACTACCACCCAAGCATTTTACCCCTTAGCAATAAGATCCTTCAGATTGAGAATGACCAAGTACCACTATGAATACCTCCCTAGATAATAGGGAGTGTTGGAAAGTGTAACTCGGTTTGGTCTTCATAATGACATGTAATTATGATTTTATTTAATGAAGAGACAAAGATGATAAAATATATTTATTGTAATGCTTGCATCATGGGTTTCATGAGCAAGGAGATTTTATTATAGGACAAATAATTCTTCCTGATTTCTTTAGGAATTTGGCATCTTGTCATAAATATAATTAGATTCATGTATATGAAGTCATGTTACACTTGTGAAAGGAAAAATTGTTGATGTAAAAAATATACTTCAAGACCTTGTCACTTGGCCTATCTCAAGTCATCATACACATGATAAATATTATCCTTGATGAAGTAGGCTTACCCAAAAACCTCATGTCGGCCTATACGCTACAATACAATCCCTATATAAAGGGTGATGCGGCCTCATTATCATGCAATAAATTTGGAAAATATATACAACATAAGTTCGAGATAAGGTATGCATTGGTGTGAAGAAATGAGGTTGATCTGTGATGGAGAGAGGGGTATGATTACCTATGTTTTTTGGTCTATCCTACCTCACATGTTTCAGGAAGGTCGATGGATATTATAGTGCAAGACAATATGTACTTGGTGTGAAGTACAATGTGTAAAAGGAATATTGAACAACGAAGGAAATAAGGCCTTAAGGAGTGGGAAGGGGAGGCTATCTAAGCATCTATATTGGAATGATATGCCTCACATATACTTAGGGAGGTCGAGACATTCCTAAATTCTTGGTGTAGAAGATTATATCAAAGTTTTGGGAATCAATTCAAAAACAAGGTGAAGCTCAAGCGGGGTCAAGAATAAGAAGGTTAATTCGAGGATCGGAGATCGAGATCTCTTGAGTAACAACAACAAGGAAGACCAAAATTTTTGTCTGAGGTTGCAGCAACAAGAAGACCGAGACTCTTCTTGTGTTTTTCCAAGAGATAAATACAATATAGCGCATCAAAGGAGGATCAAAGAAAAATAAGCCGAGAAGAGAAAGAGAATGATAGTGAAAAAGGTCTTGGAGGAATACTTGTGTCAAGCGTCTTTGTCATGGTCTTGGTACTCGTTAATTAAAGTTTATAAGAATAATTTTGATTGATTTTTCCTCTCAAACAGTGAGGGGTTTTGGCTCTAGCTTGCGAGCCTAAATATTGTGTCTCATGTGCATTTTATAATTGAATTGATGAAGAACATAATAATCTAACGAAGACAAGATCTAAGAGAAAGAAGATTAAAATAAATCACAAGTAGTTATCAAAAAGAGAAATTGTAATAAAAGCCATAATTTCTTAACATTCCATTCAATACATCTTGGAAATTATGCCAATATTTATGAATCCAAAAAAGAGCAAGGCTCACAATTTCTGTTGGTAGAACTGTCTCTCCAATGCTTCCAAGTTCATCCTCACTTGAGCAAACCTAGATAGATATGTAAGAATAGTCTCATTCTTTCTCATTCGAATGTTCCCCAATTTGTTCTTCAAAGAAATTTTTTTGACATCACTACTAATGTTAAACATATCGGTAAGGGCCTTCCACGTCTGGAATGGATTTTACTTACCATGAAAATTTGGAACAATATGGTTTCTGACTCCTTCTAGGGCCACCTCCTATTTTTGGATGTGGCATTCTTCCATTGAGCCTCTTGTTGTGCATCTGATGTAGAAGGTTTAGGAATATCAGTCTTGATGTATTCGAAAAATCCATTATCATCTAACACGGTCTCTATTTTTTCCTTCCATGCATAAAATTCAAAGTCCCTTTCAGTGCATCTTCTATCCCCAAGCGATAGGATGACATGATTCCTACACTTACATAATTTTTGCATCAACTGATCTTCTCAGCGATGCACTTTGAGTCTGATCAAGTAAATTGGTCTCTATCTTATTTTATGCTCTCATAACATGTAGAAAATCCTTGAAACCTTGCAACTACTAATGAGAGTAAACTAATCTATAAAAATACACAATATTTATCTACCAAAATTCAACAGAATGAAAAAAAATGATTAGAAACAAAATCACACATAGAACACATTAATTTATCTGGGGAACCCAACTGGGAAAAACCCTTTCTTGCTTGTATTGAATCAACTTAGAAATCTGATCTATTACATATAATTTTCTTCAATCTTAAAGCTCCTTCCAATACTGATTAACTCCAACAAGGCTTGCCCAACACTTAGGTAAATATCGCCTGTTAAGAGATTTTATTTCCTAGCGTTAAATATTCCCCTAAAAAAAGGAATTTCTCGTATTTCTTTGTGAGATTCCTAAGAAAAATTTTCTCTGGTTGCTTCTAAAGCCTCTACACAAAAAAACTTGTGTACCATAATAAACACAATTTGCTCCTTCATCCATATCAATAGGCAATTCGAAATGCATGACCTACTGGGACTAAATTTAGTAGTTGTAACTAGCTAATTGATTTTTAGTTGAGTTTAAAAAAGTAAAACTACTCAACTAAACTCAAGAACTCAAGTCTATCTCTATTCTAGAACTAGAGATAAGTTAACTAACATACATTAAAGTTTAACTCCAATATATAGCTAAATTTTAGCCATAAAATAGTGCACAACTCATCGAAAGCCATCTAACTCAAATTAACTGACAATAACCTAGTGATAACCCACATAACACATTTTAACTGAAAGCTAGCTCAAGAATCTATGATATTGAATTCGAATTGGCATCGTTTACAATGGCACAAGTCAAATAAGCCATTCCTTGTTACACTTTCAACATAATTTGCAAACATAAATACCACAAAATGAGCCAATTACAACATATCAAAATATCTTTGAAGACTTGAACCCACATAATTAAGAAAAAAAAATTCTCACCATACCACTCGAGCTAATATCCTTTGATTGAGTTACTATATATTAACTAGTAGAAACTAATAATATTAATTATTAATTAAGAATAAAATACGAGCACCAATATTGAAACAATATCTATAAATCACAACACAAATATTGAAATGAGAAAGTGATAATAACTCTTCAATGCATATGGAATTATATCTTGAGAAGGCTACAATAAGACTTGTAATATATTCACTAATCAAGGTTATACACACACACACACACACACACACACACACACACTAGAAATTATATCATTCAAAGGGAAACTAATAACAATCAAAGAGAAAATGGATTACTTGATCCATATTGGATAATTATATTATTAGACATCCATCTTGATGTTTTCAAAATGAAAAATTGGAGATATTAGGTCAGAAGACCATTTTTATCGACAAGTCCTAGTTTAGTGAATTAGGGTTTGAAATATTCCATAAGAAATTTGAGGAATTAAATGATGTTTTTTTGGAGACAAAAATTCACAGATAAATCACACATCCCATTGTGTTATTGTACACATAGAAACCTTTCCAAAAACATAAAAATCACCTCAAATGAAATCTATAAGGAAAATTTATGTGACTTGGAAGTTGACCTTGTTGTTTTGACCACCATGATTTGAGATGATGCCACACCATCCCCCATTATTCATGAAAAAGGGGCTAGCCATGTGAACATGAAGAAGAATCTATAAGAATTAGTATTATAACTCTATTTAAGAGTTGAAGTAATCAAACTTAACCACTATTAGGCTATTGGGTTGTGTTATAACTGGGCCATTAGGAGCAAAAATAATTTCATTTTATTCAAGTGCGTTTTTTCCATACATGAATAGAGTAGTTGAGAGTGGATAAAGAGAAAAAAATAGAGAGGATTTGTGTATTTTAGCAACTAATAGGCCACAAATATCACTTCTTTGTACTTGCATCCATTTCCATTCACAAAAATATAGAGAAAAGCAACCTCACCTTCCAACTGAGTTTTCTACCGTAAGGGTTTTTTGGACCATATTTTGTGTTATTATGGTTGTGATTGGTTGTATTTGTGTGTGTTATTTATCTCTCAAATTTTATATATTATATGCATGAAAAAAATTAAACTTAATCAATCTATTGTTCTAACAAAAATAACCCTCATAGTATAAATTTCAAATTTTAAGTATAATTTTATTAGATCTATTGTGAGGAACTATCTAGTGGAATATCCATGGAAATTTACGAATCATTTATATAGTTCTACTTGATATGGACTAAGGCCATTAGCCATTTCTTCAAAAAAAACTTCGTGATATAAATTTGAAAAAAAAAAAATAACAACTTTAAAAAACATACCAATTTAACAAAATGCATGTTAGCTAGTTGCTTCATCTTGAACTACTTTTGCTGAATCAAAATCCACTTCAATAATTCTACATTCTTGGTCACTAGTGAAATGGTTTTTCTTCCCCCCATATACCTGTAGTTGGAATTAATGGATTTAACCTGATTTGAGGCCCTTAATTAATATTGTTTAGACAAATTTATAACCATATAGTGATAGACACTATAGTCCACTTTGAACGCAGAGATTTGGCACGTAAATTGAACTAGGGTACCCAATAATGTGGAAATTTGTGAAGTCACATGATTCCCCTATTCTTGAATTCTACTGATGGCCACCAAAAGAGAACTTAATTTTCTTAAGTTTGCCTCCTAGTTTCTTATTAATTCTATCTAATTTCCTAATTCTCTATTATCAGTGTGGTGACAAACATTGTACAAAAATTGATACAAAATTGGAGTTCTAAAGACATAAAGCCACTTTAAAACCAATATTCCTAAGATTGGGACTTGCCAAGAGGGAGTTTTTCCTTTGGAGCCTAGATATCACACTAAGGATACCTCTAGTAAAGAGGATAAAGAGAAATCCCTCCCATTGAAAGATCAATAAGGATGATATACACTAGAGAAGTGGAATTCAAAGTATTTTGGAACCACTAGGCCTCTAACCAGCTAAAATAAAACTTAGGAAATGAACAAAGAGAACTTCAAAAAGAGATACAAAAGTGTAGAGGTATGAGCGAAAATGAAAAAAATATCTTGTTGAGGATAGGAGTGTAGGGAATATGACTATACTGAAAGAGGGGGGGGGGCATGAATCAGTATAATGGAAAATTTTAATTAATAAAAAATGTTCAATTCATATGAAATATCAATCACAACAACAACACAAACATACATTAGATATATATAATAATATACTTTGATTATTTAATAATATTCTAAGCACCAGCCTATTGTTAAATGGATTTTTGGCACCAAGCAGAAGGAGGTGCCAACCCCCTAAAATGTTTTACTAGCACCAACCAAAAGGATGCACCAGCCCCTTGAAATGTTTTACTAGCACCAACCAGAAGGAGGACCATTCCCCTGAGTAATATAGGATCCAAACTGAAATTCTTAATTGAATCATTTATTTATATCTTTAGCTCAATTTTGTCCTGCTCCCCTAAATTTCACGTCATGCCATGTTTTGTATCTTCAACTTAGTTTCATTGAAAATCCTTAGATGTTGTTCCAAAATTTTATCTTTTGGATGCTACACTCTGTTATTATTTTTCAACAGTAAAAAAGAATCCCTACGTATCATATTAATGAATTTAATAGTATTGATCACATCAAGATTGAACATATTCACAGATCTTCCATAGACTTTGTTTCTCAGACTTGTTTTGCACTTCACACAAAAAAAATACCACAAGAAATTACGCAACCAAAATGACTTCTCTTTTTCAATCAATCGAAACACCTAGCTTCCAAACTCCTCTGGCTTATTTAATATTAAAAAAAATTAACCAACCATGGTTGGGTCAACACCCCATTAAAAACAAATCAAACAACCTATATTACTCTTTCATTTTTCTTGTTGGAAAGTCGATTTGGATGACCCAAATTCATTTTATTTCATGTAATTCACCCAAGTTAAATTTCCCTCACTTTCTAAAACATGTCTAGAGAACCAATCAAAATCTACAACATAATAATCACTTTGGGGATCCCTTAACTATCTAAATTTTAACAAATTGTGGGGGGGGGGGGGGGGGAGGGGGCACAATTTACGCAATTAATTAAATTCCCATCACCTTATTGGAGCATGTTATGTGATCCTGTGCATTAATCAAATATAATGATGAAGATGTCACTTCAAGGCCCCCATTCCTATTTGAACTTTAACAGAGAAGGGGGGGGGGGGTCAATTTTTGTTGTTGTTTATTGTCAAGCAACATGGAATTGAAACCTAGTGCCATATCATTTATTTTCCATACATCGTTTTTCCACTTGTCATGACACGTCACTACCATGTTTCACTTAGAAAAGGGCCACCTAGACACCCTAAAATCCTAAATCCACTACAATGTTTCATGCTCATCAACAACAATATGTAGGTTCCACCTGACGTCCATGTCAATACCAACTGGAATCTACATGGAGATGTTGCTTGTTCTCCAATGTTTGTTGGCCACCACTTTTCACTCATTGTTATGTTGTGTGCATATGAATTTTTCATCTATAACTTTTATGATCCTATGCGCTTCTCGTTAGGCTCCCTGTGACCAAATGTTATGACTAACGACTTTACAACTCCACTGCTCATTGTTGATCATGCTCATTTTGATAAACAAGCTTATGTGATTTAGGTGGTCTTATAGACGCCTGAGTTCTTGTGAAATGCTCCCTATGACTAAGGGTTGTGACCAGGGGCCTTGTTGCTACACTTCCCATTAGTCGTCACACACATTCTTGAGATTTGTTTTATCATTTGACGTTGATCCAATGAAGGTCCCATGCTGGAAGCATGACCAATTGGAACCTTGCTTGACTTAATATGCTTCAAAATGGTTTTTCTCCTCATTCATTTGGAGTTAGGAAAAGTTACATAGATCGTTGGAAAGATCTTTGAATAAGCTATCTAAATATACACTTTGCATTTATATTTTGACTAAGGATTAGAGAATCATAATTCCTTTAAAGATATACTACACAAATTGTAGTTTTGACATTGTACCATTCATAATAATTCTTGATTATAATATCAAAAAAATTATCATGTTACTAGATTTTGACATCAAAGACAACATATGTGAAAAAAACTCCCCCTTTGGAATTAATGGCAACACCACCAGGCATATTCTAGTCATTGATGTTCTTGGGCTAGAGTCCCCCTATTTTCTTATGTATGCTTCTTCTCTTGATGTTTTCTTATTCCCCCCCTTTGACATCAATTAAAAAGGGCATATACTCCCCCTAAGTTGATGCATACTCTTTCCTTGAACTCCCCCTGTCACCAACCTACTTCTTAGTTGAAATCAATAGATAAATCTACCTTTTGAGGAAGAAATTAAACCCATTTTTTGTCAAAGATATTCAAAAATTTATTTGGGTATAAGTTTGGTAAATATATTTGAAATTTGTTCTTTTGTTGGAATGTATTCCAACATGAAATTTTTATCATCGACTTGCTCTAAAATAAAATTTTATTTTATAGGAATTCTCTTTGTTTTAAAATTCATAACATGGGTTTTAAAGATATTGATAGCACTAGTATTGTCACACATGATGGGCACATGATGATAAAAATTATCTTGAATATCCTTCAGATTATGCTTCATTCATAAGACTTGAGTGCAACATGATTTTGTTGCAATATGTTCTGCTTCAACCATGGATAGAGAAATGGAAGTTTGTTTCTTCTTGATCCAGGAGACAAGCTGCCAACTACCTAAAAAGAATTCCCCCCAACAATGCCCTTCTTATCATCGAAACTTCCAACACAATTTTCATATGTAAAAGCTTTGAGAGTAAGATTTGTTCCCCTTGGATCACATAATCCATAATTTATGGTGCCTTGTATATATCTAAATACCCTTTTCATTGCATCGATGTGAGCTTATTTTGGGCTTGATTGAAATATACCCACCAGACCTATTGATTGCATGATATACGATCTTGATTTTGTTAAATCAAGAAGGCTACCAATCATGGACATGTAAAAGATTTTATTTAATTCTAGAGACTCATCCTTATTGACCTTGCATCTTGTTTTCATGGGAGTGCTCATGGGTGCATAACTTTCCATACAGAACTTTTTTAAGGTACATGGTTGATCCCATGATAACAAATTAAAGTTTTCAAAATGGCTTGAAACCTATGCGCTTGTGTAGATATCGTTGTTCTGAATCTGATGCAACTTGTTTCGCGGAAAACCGACACCTTATGCTCCTAGAAATGAGTTTTGTTCGTTTTCCCAAACATGAATTTTTTTGGCAAAAGTTGTGTAGGATGCCTAGTCAACAATCCGTACAGCTGACTGAGCTTCATTGGGCCAATAATATTTTGCAACTTTTCACTAGGTAATTGGCATTGATTTGGGATATTTTCATTGGTGGGTTGGTGGTCAACCACAAGCTGCCATCCGGAGGTCACCACGTGGCTACACGGGGGCCACCAAAATTTTGTTGGAATTCTAAACTAGACTCTGCAAGAATCTCAACTAATAGCTCAGATCCTTAACCACTCAGGCTAATTGTGGTTCTTGTAAACCATACCTCCTAACTAGCATTTAAGTTTGAGCTGGAAGAGGTTATGGGGTAAGGGGCTAGGGCTTAGCTACCCCCTCCCCCCCCCATATATATACCATACGACCCTTGGCACAGAACCATGGGTGCAGAGGAGGAGAAGGGTGTGGCCTCGCTCGATTTTGTGTTCAAAAAAAAAATCGACTACCGTTACATAATTAAAAATTTAGTTTTAAGGATTTAATGGGTTTATTAATGGTCCCAAAAATTCCACCGAATTTCCGCCAAATTTTTGCTCCGTTAGTGGAATTTGGGGTGCAAATGTAGGACTAGTGCTAGATTTTAGGGAAATTGTAGAGCGACTAGTAGCAAAGCTAGGGAAACTCATAACTTCTTGAGTTTTTGACCTTTTTGATGCAAGAGCATTAGGCACAGAAAATCCTTTGTATTTTAATAGACATAGGGATCTAGTGTTTTCAAAGAAGATTGGTTCATTAATGTAATTATTAATGTTTTGAGTGATTTAGAATAAGAATTAATTAAATATTGAGAGGAATTTTGTAAATGTTCCCAAATTATTGGAGAACATGAGAGAATTAGGATAGTTGAGATTTCATAGGGATTGAGAGATTTAGGAATTAATTGTAAAACTTAAGTTAGAATTAGTTTCATGATTTTATGGGATTAGAGAGGATCCTTAGGGATAAAAGATAGATTTTAGGACTTATAGGTTTTGGAGGATTTTGTTGAGATGATGGAGGATTTGAACCTAAATTGGTTAAGAAACATTTGTATAAACTGTAAAGCTCCAAAGGCAGTAGAGTGTAGGAAACAGTAGTAGGAAGAAGAGGATTGAGTAGGTTGTAGACAAATAGGGGTTTGTTGTAAGCCTACGGGAAAATTTAGAGGAATGGCCATTGATTAGAATATCAGGCCTAAAGAAGAGAAGACAGAACATGAGGTGTTCTGGATTTATGTAAATATTGTTTATGAATGAACAGAGTATCAAATATGGGTGGTCTGCATTGATTGAATGATTGATATGAGAATTAGTGTTATGAATAATATATTTAGGAAGAATCTGGTGTGACAGTCATGTGAAATCTATGTAAAAGTCAACTTCGAAGGTCGATTTCAACTAAGATGGTATCGTTGAAATAGAGCACATGAAGCCAGGACTTTATTTCAAGCTACATACTTAAGCATATGGTCAAACAATGATTAATTATTAATTTGCGGAACCATTGAATGGGTTAGGGCTACCAGGGTTATGTAATCGAATGGAACCAGAAGAGAAGGAACAGTGAAGAAGATCTGACTGTCTATGGAGAGTGCACAAGAGTAAAGTGGAACCATGAATCGAGATGGCATGGAAACGGAAGCAAACAGAACAGTGAAGATGGTTTTGGAAACCACCAATGTTTTTTCGCAAAGATTTTGGTTGGTAAACGGTCAAAGTCGAAAGCAACATAAAACTACCTATTTCACGTGAGTTCAAAAAGGTTAAATGGCATGCATCTTATTATGCGATATCCATTGGATGTATGCATAGATCATTGTGAAGTGTGATATCCGTTGAATCTGAAGTAGTTAAATGGACGGCAGAGATTGTAGCGCAGATTGGAGGAGAGAGCGATGGAGAGATCCTATCGCATAAATGAAGTGGAGGATTAAACGATCAAGATCTTGTCGCAAAATTATAGTGGAAGATGGATGGTCAAGAAGTCATATCGCAACTAGAGAAGCGAGTTCATTAAAAGAAATGGACATTGCGATGAGGAGCCATGTGTCGGCCATAGGGTTTATCGCACATCGCATTCGGTGGAAAGAGCTTTGGCAATGCAATGCGAAATTGCGATAATGCGATCGCATATCGCGGTCGGGTGATAAAGTTTGAAATTGCGATATGATGACGAATGTCGGATTGAGAATGGGGTCGACGACAGTCGTTTAAGTGGGATGCGACATCGGTAAATGTGTTGGATAAAGGAAGCATCGTGTTGGAACGCGATGAAGCGCCAACCATCAAATTTGATGAATGATGGGTGGTGAATAGGTGACTTTATTAAATTGTGGTCAGGATATGATTTAACGATATGTTTTGTGGAACAAAGGTCAAAGGTATGTCGCGATGAAGTGATAAATGTAAGATCAAGGAGATGAAGATCTACGGTTGAAATCAAAGGGGCAAAGTTATTCGGAGGAAGGAGGAAAGGTAAGGTTGGGCCGAAAGTTTAAGTTTATATACGTCGCCATTATATTTAAATTTACAAAAAGAAATATGAGATATGGTTTATAACCATAGGTTTCAAAGAAAAGAGCGACAACTTCCGCATATGAAGTTATTATTGTTGGGTTTTATAACCTTGGGTTAAAAATTGAGGAAATATTCTTTTGAAGATTTAATAAGAAGCTTCAGCGCCAGATTATTGGATTATATACATGTGGGTATGCATTTTTAAATTTTATATGCATATTGTGGGTGTGGTAGCCTCTGGCTGCGTCATTTTGGTATGAGAGCTGGAAAAAACTCTTTTGAAGGTTCAAGTTTGTTTTAATTAATTTGGAATTAGAATGAATGCATGTGTGATGGAGAAAATAAAAAGAGATCAGATTTTGAATCTGATAGATTGCAACACATAGAGATATAGTGAAGATGAGAGGTGAAACAAGATCACACAGAGATCTTGAAGGTGAGTTGATAAGTGTTATTTTAACTCTGATTTAAAGATTATGTTTGCAGAATTCAGGTTGTAGGTAGTTGAAGAAAATCTCAGCAAAAGAAGGTCACAATTTTAAGAGCAGTGATAAAGGAAACTGGTAAGAGTTTCTAAATAAAGTGTGGAACAAAACCTTGAAGAATTCCAACAGAGGTTGGATAAAAAAAGGACAATTGTGTTCTTAAAATGTGCATATGAGTTGAAGCCTAGAAGGAGCAGAGAGGAATGCTCAAGAGGTTTTAGAAGATAGAGAACTAGTGCTTGCCAAAAGACCAAATCTAGAGAAAAGGATTGGTGAGGTAAGTTGTAACAAGGAGGACTTGTTATTGCAGAGGCTTTAGTAAAACTCATGATGAATGAGTGAGGAACTCTTGAAGATAGAAATAAAGAAGAATATGACTACTGATAGTCATAGAAGAGATAAAAAAGGTTTTGAGAGAGACCACAACAGAAGAAAGAAGAAAGAAGATGCCAAGGCAAATGGCATATGGAAGCAGTTGACTGATGAAGAATATGACAAAGAGTTAGATGAGATAAAAGAAAAATTTAATAAATTGAAAATGATGATAGAAGAAAACCATAGATATGGTTGGATCATGAAAAAGAAAGTAAAGTGGCAGAGGCTACAACAGAAGAGAGAACATCAAGTGAATATGCAATTAGCAGAAGAGCTAAGAAAGCTTGAACAGATGATGAGTGTGCAATTGAGATGTGAAGAACTCAGAGAAGCTAAGTTGAAAATGGAAGTTTCCAATTGTGAAGCAGAACAGAGTGAAGTTATAGGTGAAAATGAAGAATGGAGATCTATGAAAGATCTTGTAAATTATTGTGAGAATTCAAGACAACAAGAAATTCACCTTGCTGAAGAGGGAATTATTGATGATTTCCTGAGTTTTTGGGCAAGTTCAGATCAGCTGGATGATGTAAAGCCTTGTATTTTTGAATCTAATAATTGTGATGTGATTATAGGTTTTGCAGAGGATGAGAAATATTTTGAAGCTGTCAAAAGTATGGGAGAGTATCTTTGAGAAGATAAATACTCTGAATTAAAGAATGATGAAGAATGTCTCTTGAATGAGGAAAGAAGTGATGCATTTATATTTGAAGCTGTTACAATACAGGAAGAAATTATTGTGAAAGAAGAAGATGGAATTCAGTCTAAAGCACTGATATGTGAAGCAAAAGTTGAGACTATTGAACCTTGTAATTTTCAAACTGAAAATTTGTGTAAAAATGTAGAAATTGTAAGTGATGATGAAGTACTTAAGGAATGCCAAAAATAAATTACATTGTTGGAATATTTGTTGGAAAACTCAGAGTATGACAGAGAGATTGCAGAAGACAGAGTTCACTACAGTGGACAAGAACAGAGAGACATCATGGAAGCAGATGATGTGGAAGAGAGACTTGTTGACAGTCTTGTGAATCCTTTAGAAAATTCTTTGGGAAGATTGAATCAGCATACTGATGTGCTAATAAAGGAGGAAATTTCAGAGTAGCATACTGAAATGTTGTCAGAGGAAAAAGAGGCATTGAGGCCTTATGGGTTTTATTTTAATAATTTTTTTGTGAATGTAGGTTTTGTTGCAGATGCTGGAGAAACTTTGGCACAGATGAATAACCAAGTAAAGAAAGAGGAAGAAATTCTGTGGAAATATTTAATCCATGGAATAAAGAAATTAAATTGCTGGAAATTATGTTGAAGAATCAGGATTCAATACAGGAAGATAAATTTCAATTTCAATATTAGGAAATGCAGAATGTGAAGATGAAAGAGAAAGAAGACAACAGTAAACAAGAGGGTAAGGATGACAGGATGGCAGTAATAATAAAAGTTCAAGAAACAAGAGATGAAAGAAATCAACAATTAGAAAATTTATTGGACAGAGAAATTGAACTAATAAGAAGGATAATGATGAAAGTGAGGAAGATATCAACAAGAAAGAAAAGAAGCAGCATCAGTAAAAGGAAGACAGTAACAGACTGTGAAAGTACAACCAGTGGAGAAAAGCAGCATAAAGTGTGGAGACCTGGAGAAAAGCAACAAAAAACAACAAAAATATATGACAAATTACAGAACAAGTTATGGGATCTAGGAAGACAAAGATTAAAAGCACATGATCAGGAGATCACGATTATTTTTAACCTTGGGAGTTTGATGCAGGAGCATTAGGCTCAGAAAATCCTTTGTATTTTAATAGACATAGGGGTCTAGTGTTTTCAAAGAAGATTGGTTCATTAATGTAATTATTAATTTTTTGAGTGATTTAGAATAATAATTAATTAAATATTGAGAGGAATTTTGTAAATGTTCCCGAATGATTGGAGAACATGAGAGAATTAGGATAGTTGAGATTTCATAAGGATTGAGAGATTTAGGAATTAATTGTAAAACTTAAGTTAGAATTAGTTTCATGATTTTATGGGATTATAGAGGATCCTTAGGGATAAAGGATAGATTTTATGACTTAGAGGATTTGGAGGATTTTGTTGAGATGATGGAGGATCTGAACCTAAATTGGTTCAGAAACTTTTGTATAAATTGTAAAGCTCCAAAGGCAATAGAGAGTAGGAAGCAGTAGTAGGAAGAAGAGGATTGAGTATGTTGTAGACAAATAGGGGTTTGTTGTAAGCCTATGGGAAAATTTAGAGGAATGGCCACTGATTAGAATATCAGGCCGAAAGAAGAGAAGACAGAACATGAGGTGTTCTGGATTTATGTAAATATTGTTTATGAATGAACAGAGTATCGAATATGGGTGGTCTACATTGATTGAATGATTGATATGAGAATTAGTGTTCTGCATAATATATTTAAGAAGAATCTGGTGTAACAGTCATGTGAAATCTGTGTAAAAGTTGACTTCGAAGGTCGATTTCAACTAAGATGGTATCGTTGAAATAGAGCACATGAAGCCATGACTTTATTTCAAGCTACAAATTTAAGCATATGGTCAAACTGTGATTAATTGTTAATTTGTGGAACCATTGAATGGGTTATGGCTACCAGGGTTATGTAATTGAATGGAACCAGAAGAGAAGGAACAATGAAGAAGATCTGACTGTCCGTGGAGAGTGCGCAAGAGTAAAGTGGAACCATGAATCGAGATGGCATGGAAACGGAAGCAAATGGAACAGTGAAGATGGTTTTGGAAACCACCAATGGTTTGACGCACAACTTTTGGTTGGTAAACGGTAAAAGTATAAAGCACACAATATAGTTAGGAGGTTGACACGTAGCAACATGAAACTACCTATTTCACGTGAGTTCAAAAAGGTTAAATGGCATGCATCTTATTATGCGATATCCGTTGGATGTACACATAGATCATTGTGAAGTGCGATATTCGTCGGATCTGAAGTAGTTAAATGGACGGTGGAGATTGTAGCGCAGATCGGAGGAGAGAGCGATGGAGAGATCCTATCACATAAATGAAGTGGAGGATTAAACGATCAAGATCTTTTCGCAAAATTACAATGGAAGATGGATGGTCGAGAAGTCATATCGTAACTGGAGAAGCGAGTTCATTAAAAGAAATGGACATTGCGATGAGGAGCCACGTGTGGGCCATAGGGTTTATCGCACATCGCATTCAGCGGAAAGAGCTTTGGTAGTGCGATGTGAAATTGCGATATTCGAAGTTGCGATAATGCGATCGCATATCGCAGTCGGGTGATAAAGTTTGAAATTACGATATGATGAGGATTTTTGGATTGAGAATGGGATCGACGACAATCGTTTAAGCGGGATGCAACATCGGTAAATGTGTTGGATGAAGGAAGCATTAAGTTGGAACGCGATGAAGCGCCAGCCGTCGGATTTGATGAATTATGGGTGGTGAATAGGTGACTTTATTAAAGTGTGGTCAATATATGATATAACGGTATGTTTTGTGGACCAAAGGTCAAAGGTATGTCGCGATGAAGCGATAAATGTAAGATCAAGGAGTTGAAGATCTACGGTTGAAATCAAAGGGGCAAGGTTATTCGGAGAAAGGCAAAAAGGTAAGGTTGGGCCAAAAGTTTAAGTTTATATACATCGACATTATATTTAAATTTACAAAAAGAAATATGAGATATGGTTTATAACCATAGGTTTCAAAGAAAAGAGGGACAAATTCCACATATGAAGTTATTATTGTTGGGTTTTATAACCATGGGTTAAAAAGTGAGGAAATCTCTTTTTAAGATTTAATAAGAAGCTTCAATGCCAGATTATTGGATTCTATACATGTGGGTATGCATTTTTAAATTTTATATGCATATTGTGGGTGTGGCAGCCTTTGGCTGCATCACTTTTTGGGAGAAGAAAGAGGCTAGATGAGGGTTTTGGACAGTTATGAAGCTAATGGAACATGTTTAGAAGCCATTAGAGCACTGTAAACTGGTGTAATCACCATTTTTTAGAATAATGATATAGGGCCAAGCCATTGGAATATGGACTAGGAGATGTAGCCCAGGAGGGGTGAACTCCTTCATCACTTGTTGTGTTGTGGTTATTTTTATGGTGTATTTTTCTACTGTTTTCTTATATTTCAGAGTTTAAATTCATTTTTTATGTGTGTTATAATTTAACATAAAAGCTCATAAAAAACTCAAATTAAACACTTGCAATTTATACAACCTTAAGAACATTACATATAGATATAATTTAGATCAAGTTCGATATCATAACACATGTTTTCTTTGATGCTGTGAGGATTTAATTGTTTGCAAGTGTTTCAGGTGCTCACAAGGTTGAAGCTCAAAAGAGGAGAAGGAAAGCTTATGGGTGGAGGTTCTCAATTTGGGACAAGGACAAGGAGAGCATGTTTGTCTCAATTTCCACCGCAAGTTTCACCTCAAGTTGTACCTGAAGCTTCAGTAAGCATGTCTCATGAAGGAGGAGCTGATAATATGTCATAGGATGAGAAGAATTTCAAAAAATATTTCTTTGACATGACTAAAATGGTGAAATTTCTCTATGAAAAGAGAAATTCAAGATTGCAGGGTGAAATTTCCAAGCCTTCAAGAGGAGAGGGTTCTTCTGGAGGAAAAGGAGGAGATGATGGTAAGCCTTCAAAAGGAAATGGTGACAAACCACCCTCTTCTCCACCATCATCTTCACCTCCATCCTCACCTTCATCTTCATCCTCTTCCACAACAACATTTACTCAAACACCTCCACATACCCCAAAGGGTCATGGTAAAACTCCCTTATTAAAACTTGATATTAAATTTGAACTGCCTATGTATAATGGTGAAGTGAATGCTGAAAGAATTGATAATTGGGTTCATCAGATTGAATTTTATTGCAGGATTTAGAACATCAAAGATGATGAAACAAATATTCAGTTGGCTTCATTGAGGTTGGAACGTGCTGCTTTGATATGGTTGGAAGCCAAAACACAAGAGGATATGAAAAATCATGGGAAGGTTTCAACCTATTGGATATATTTTATTGCTACACTTATAAGACAACTTTATACATTTTCTTATATGCAGAAGACTATTATGTATTGGAAGAGTTTTATACAACTAAAAGGTCAAAGTGTGCAAAGTTACACCCAAGAGTTTGGAATAATATCTCTAATTTTAGGTGTAGATTTGTCATCACAAGACACCTTGTTGAAATATATTGGGGGTTTATACAGTCATTTAAGACATGCTATCCTTATGTTTAATCCTACAAGTTTAGATGATGTTTGTGTTCAGGAAACACATCTTGAAGCAAGAGGGAAAAATATTTCACAAGAGGGTAGCAAAAATCCATTTCAAAGTGGAGACAAAGGAAAGAGTAAATTCAAAGGGAAAGGAAATAATAATGCATCCATCTAGAAGGAAGGAGAAAAATTAACATGAAAACATTGTTCCAACGAGGGTCATGATGAAGCTCATTTTCAGAAGCTTCATCCTAAGAGGAAACCAAAGAATTTTACCAACAAATAGAAGCAAAAGACAACTACAACTACAAAACATGACTTAGGCTCCGATTCGAGAGATGAAACAAAAATCACAAAAATGGGAATGAAAGGTAAGGATATAGGAAGCAATATCTCTTCAATTTTTCCTAATGATACTCAATATGAGAAAACAAGAATTGAAATTTTCGATATTCGGGTTATTTCAAAGCATACCAAAATTGATACGCTCTTTGATAGTGGTTCATAAGAAAATTTGATTTCCAAAGACCTAGTCAAGGAGTTAAATTTAGAGACAATTCCTCATCCAAGACCTTATCCTTTAGGTTGGATATGAAAGAATGCAAACTTACAAGTGACAAGGAAATGCATACTTAGATTTTCAATTACAACAAACTTTCTTGATGAAGTTGCACTTGATATTTCCGGTATTGTTTTGGGAAGCCCATATTTATATGATAGGAAAGCTATATTTCATCGCCATGAAAAAAAGTATCACTTGTTCAAAGATGGTATTGAGTACATTTTTAGAGCACATCGACAGAAACAAAATCTTTCACTTGTAAATTTTGGACAAATGAAGAGACTTATTAACTCTAGCAAGAATTTTGTGCTTCTAATGGTCAAACAAAATAATGATGTTGAGAATGAAGCTTTTCAAGGCTATGACTCATTATTGAAATCTGATTTGGTTGAGGTTGTTAAACAATATGATGATATTTTTCAGGAGCTCGAGGGATTTCCTCCTAAGAGGGGAATCCAACATGAAATACAATTGCAGCAAGATTGTCCTCTTCCTAACATTGGCATGTACAGGATGTCAATGATGGAAAGTGCAGAAATTAAAAATAAAATTAAAGAGTTGTTGGACAAAGGGATCATCAGGAAAAATACTCCGCCATGTGGGGCACCTATTTTTTTTGTGCCAAATAAGTATGGAACATGGTGCATGTGTATGGAATTCCGTACATTGAACAATTTTACGGTAAAGAACCGTTACCCACTTCCTAGAATTGATGATTTACTTGATATTTTGAAAGATGCTAATTATTTTACTAAGTTGAACTTAAGGAGTGGCTATCATCAAATTAAAATTGCTGAAGGTGACATAAGAAAGACAACATTAAAAAAAAAAAACAAGGTATGTTTGAATGACTAGTTATTCCTTTTGGTCTTTTCAATGCTCCTGCTACCTTCATGCATTTGATGAATGATGTATTTAGGCCATTTCTAGATGATTTTTTGATAGCCTACTTAGATGAAATCTTATTTTTCAGTAAATCTCGTGAAGAACATGTTATGCTTGTCAAACAAGTGCTTGATGTCTTGAAGAAATAACAATTGTTTTTAAAGATGTCAAAGTGTGAGTTTGGAAAAACTTCTTTAGTGTATTTGGCTCATATTGTTGGAGGATGTGAATTGAAAATAGATCCCTCCAAGGTTTATGTCATTTTGAATTGGCCAAAGCCCAAAATATTTACAGAGGTAAGAAGCTTTTCTGGAGCGACCCAATATTGGAGGAAGTTTATTGCTAACTTATCTTCTATCGTAGCTCCAGTGCATGCATTGACAAGTATAAAGCAGGTCTTCCAGTGGGGAAGTAAATAGCAAAAGGAATTTGATGCATTGAAGGAAAAGATCGGTTCAACTCCAGTGTTTGCACTTCTAGGCTTGAGATAGTCATTTGAGATTTAGACTGATGCTAGTGACTATGACATGTGTGCAGTCCTCATGCAACGTGGTAAGCCCATCTTTTTACATTCATAAAATTTTAATGGTGTGGTGGTATCCCACACATGACAAGGAATTGTATGCATTGGTGCAGAGTGTGAAAAAGTGGAAACACTACTTGATGGGTAAGGAAACAATCATTCACATTGATCATCAACCATTGCAATACTTACAATCACAAACAAAGTTGCAACAATCAAGGCACTTTCTTCAACAATTCCACTTGGTGATAAGGCATAAAAAATGTATCTATAAAAAATTTGTTGGTATGATTTCTAGGCCTATCGTTAGTGTTGCTAATAGTATTAAGCATAAATTTGTTTTGCATGAGAGCTATGTTGAACAATATGCTTTAGATAGTGATTTTCAAGATGTATATGCGACTTTGAATTAAGGGAATCAAGTAGAGGAATTGATTATCATATGCATGATAACTTGTTGTACCATCTTAGTAAGATTTGTATTCCATAGGGAGAAAGAGTCAACATTATATGAGAGGCACATAATTCTCTTACTGCTAGTCATTTCGGTTTAGGTAAGATGGTGGCACAAATACAGAGGTATTTTTATTGGCCTCGTATGCTTGAAAGTGTGTCACATTTTATTAAAGGTTGTTCATTATGTGCTGTCACTAAGCCTAGCAATAGAAAGTTAGGATTGTACACACCACTTCCAGTACCTTCTCGTCCATGGGAAAGTGTTTCTATGGAAATTGTTGGAGGTATTCCTATGTAAAAAAGGAATCATGATTATCTTTATGTAGTTTTCGTTAGGTTCAGCAAAATGTGTATTTTAATGCCATGTAAAAAGAAAATTACAGCTGAAAAAACTGCTCAGTTATTCTTTTAGAATGTATGGGTACATTTTGGATTTCCCACATCCATTTTTAGTGATCGAGATTCTCGCTTTGTTGGGAACTTTTGGTCAAGCTTGTGGGGATTAATGGACACCAAATTGAAAAAGAGGACAACATTTCATTCGCAAAAAAATGGTCAAATAGAGGTGGTGATCAAGACGGTGATACATATTCTTCACGGTTATTGCAGTACACATCCAAAGTTGTGGGATGAACATTTACCCTATATTCAACATGTTTACAACTCGGCCAAGCATTATTCAACTCAAACAACACCATTTGAGGCATGTTTTGGATACTTGCCTAAATATCCTTTGGATTTTATTTTTGGAAAAGATGTTGTTATTGATGGTCATAGTGACATAGAAAAATCTAAAAAGTTCATTGAACAAATCCAATTGGTACATAAAGCAGTTCAAGAACAACTGGAAAAGAGCCAAGTCAAGTAAAAAACAAGGCACAACAAGCATTGTATGGATTACAATTTCCAAGTCGGTGATGAAGTTTGGCTTCACATTGGCAAAGAAAGACTTCAAGGAGAAGGTAAATAACTGAAATCAATTCGATATGGTCCATTCAGAATTTTAGAGAAGATTGGTGATAATGCCTTCAGGTTGGATTTGCCTTCATATATGAAAATTTATGTTGTTGTTAATGTTGAGAACTTAAGGTTGTATGAGCCTCCTGTGATTGAAGATAAAGGAGAGAATGTTCATATTCCTTCTATTGAGGATTTCTATCTTGAATACCTTGAAGAACTACAAAAAGAAACCATTCTTGATGAAAGAACAAGGACTTCAAAATGAGGGAATGTGGAGTACCTTCATGTGGGGATCAAAGGAACAAATCCAAGCAAAGCCAAATGGATTAAGATTGGAAAGGTGAGGGAATTTTACCCTCATCTACTGAACAACTAAAAGTGATCTTTTGGGGTCCAAAATATTCCAGTGGGGAGGAGTGATCTCGTGCTAAAAAATGAAAGTTTTCATAATGGTTCAAAACCCATGCTGTTGCGTAGATCTAATCGTTCTTAATCTGGTGCAACTCGCTTCACGGAAAAATGACACCGTGTGCTCCCAGAAATTAGTTTTTTTCATTTTCCCAACATGAAAAATTTATGCAAAAGTTGTGCAGGCTGCCCAGTCATCAGTCCGTACAACTAACTGGTCCTCCTGATTGGGCATGGTTGACTAAGCTCTGTTGGGCCAATAATATTTTTCCACTTGTCACAAGGTCATTGGCATTGATTTGGGTGATTTTCATTGGTGGGTTGGTGGCCAACCACATGCTTCCACGTGGCCCAACTGGAGGCCACCACGTGGCAACACGGGGGCCACTAGAATTTGGTTTTAATTTCGAACTAGACTCCACAGGAATCGATACCATGACCTCTCAACTAACAACGTAGAGCCTTAACCACTCGGGATAACCATGGTTCTTATAAACCATACCTCCCAACCACTATTTAAGTTTGAGTTGGTAAAGGTTATGGGGTAAGGGGCCAGGGCTTAGCCTTGGCCCCCCCTTATATATGCCATACAACCCTTGGCACATAATCGTGGGCGTAGAGGCAGAGAAGGGCGTGGCCCTGCCCAATTTTTTTATATTAAAAAAAATTCGGCCACCATTATATAATTAAAAATTCGGTTTTAGGGAGTTAATGGAGAAATTAACAGTCCCACAAATTCCGCCAAAATTATGCCAAACTTTCCCTCCATTAACAGAATTTGGGGTGAAAACGTAGGATCGGTGCCAGATTTTGGGGAAATTGTAGAGCTACTAGTAACAAATCTAGGGAAACTCATAACTTCTTGAGTTTTTGACATTTTTGGGAGCAGAAAGAGGCTAGACAGGGGATTTAGACAGTTCTGAAGCTAATCGAATAGGTTTTGAAGCCATTGAAGCACTGTAAACTGATTTAATCACCATTTTTTTAGCATAATGATATAGGGCCAAGCCATTGGAAGCTTGAACAGGAGATGTAGCCCAGGACGGGTGAACTCCTTCATCACTTGTTGTGTTGTGGTTATTTTTATGGCGTATTTGTCTGTTATTTTCTGCTATTTGAAAGTTTAAATTCATGCTTTATGTGTATAACAATTTAACATAAAAGCTCATAAAAAACTCAATTTAAACACTTGTAATTTATATAACCTCAAGCACATTAACATACAAATCTCATTCAGATAATTGGTCTGACAGATAATGGTGCCTCTTTTATTGATAAACCCACAAACCAAGAAATAAATATAGTTCCCCCACCATATACATTTCAAACTCCTTTTGCATGTTAGTGGCAAAAATTTTACTCATAGAGTCAGCATTACTTCCAAAAATTATGTCATCCAGATAGACAACAATGATTAATAAGTTATATTTTTCAATATTGATGTAAATGTTACTATTTGTTTCCCCTCTCTTGAATCCTTGTAGCTGAAGATATTTATCCAATCAAGAGTATCATGCCCTAAGTGCCTGTTTTAAACTACCCAAGGATTTCTTCAATATGCATACATAATCCTTGTATTCTAAGAGTTGAAATCCTTCTTGTTGCTCAACATATACTTCTTATTGTAGTTATACATTTAAAAATGTTGATTTTACTCATTTGATAAAATTTAAACCTTTTGAATCTTGTAAAGGCCAAGAACACCCTTATTGCTTCAATTCTGACTATTGGAGCAAGTGTTTCTTCAAATTCCACACCTTTGACTTGTGAACATCCTTTACATACAAGTATTTATTTTTTCTTTACTACTTCAATGTCCATCTTCATTCATATTATGTCCATAGACCCACTTGGTTCTAATCACATTTTTTTCCTTAAGTCTTGAAATATACTTTCATGTCTCATTCTATTGTGATCTAGTTATTCATTCATAGCCTTAACACAATGTTCATCTTAACTAGCTTGAGAAAAGTTTTGAGATTCCATCAAGGATAACAGAGCTTGGTTATCATGGCTTCATGTGCTAACCAAATTCCTTATAGTTTAAACTCCTAATTCCTTATCTCCAAAAATTTGGTTATCTAGATGATTATTTTGGACATACCTGGATGGGGTTTTTGGATATAATGATTCACATTCATCTCTTTGTTCTTCATCATGCTCTTCATCTTGATTTTCTTCTTCATGTGCTTCTTGTAGATAATTGGTTGTAGTTGGGTTTGAGACAAATCTTCATTTATTCTTAAATCAATGCATTCAACAACCTTTCATGTCCTTTTGTTGTAACATTTTTATCCCTTGCTTTTATATACATATACAAGACAAATTCCTTCATCAAATATGGAATCAAAATTCCCTAAATTTTCTGAATTTATCTTAATATAGTACTTGCTTCCAAATACTTTGAAGTGTTTGATAGTGGTTGGTCTATAGTTCCATAGCTTGTAAGGTGTTTAGAATTTTTTACTCTTATTTGAGCCATGAGGGTTTAACTTAAAAACCTCTGATATATCATGTGCGTTCGTGGCACAATAAACAATACCATTAATTTGATTACATATTGGGAAATACCTCTAAAAATCACATTATTTAACCCCCCACCAATACGAACCCAATACACCTTCTCAATTTAAATAACCCTACTTTCACTACATATTGTATGTATCAATTTTTTCATTAACATATTTTATACCCCTTTATATTTTTTCATTACCTTTGAGCTCCATTTTTTATACCTGCTAATATAAAAACCAACTACCCCCTATTATATTCTCAATATATTATGTTATGTTTTCCTCAATATATATCCCCCAATATGAATGCACGTGGTATGGTATTTATCCCCCAGTGAAGCCCCCATGATTTGAGCTCTATTCAAGATATAGATTGTTGTGCAAACTAGTTCTCCCCAAAAATTGTTTGGTAACTAGGATTCAAATAGCATGGTATTCTGGCCATTTCTTGTATTCTTTAATTTTTTCTTTTGATCACTCCATTCTTTTGTGGAGTTATTACAACAATTATTTATGTAATAATTCCATGATTATCACAAAAATTGTTGAATTCATTTGAAGTGAACTCTCCTCCTCTATACATTCTTAGGCTTTTGAGTTTTAGATTAGATTCATTTTCAAATAAAGCCTGAAGCTTTGAATTTCTCAAAAGCCTCAAAATTTTCTCTAAGGTAACCCATGTAATTCTTGTATAATCATCAATGAAAAACATAAAAAACCTTTCACCTTTCAGTTTTTTAGTCCTAGTTAGTCCACAGAGGTATGTATAAATGAGTTCTAGATGCATATATGTAGAATATTCTTTTGTTTTGAAGAAGATCCTAGTTTTTTTCCATGTTGGCATGCCTTACAGATGGAATTGTGCAATTTTGATATCTTCAACATGTCCTTCATGACATGTGTTTTTATATCCTTTACCATATTATCAAAACTAAGTGTCCCAATCTTATATGCCACAGCCATCTCTTTTTTATCTTTTCCATACAACATTTTTCTCTTTCTTCTCCATCAATAATGTACACATTTCCCAAATTTATGTTATCCTTTTGCACCAAATTTCCTGTATCGAAATTTTTTATTTCACATATTTTGGAGTTGAATGTGAGATCACACATTTGAATAACACTCACGATATTGTGTTTTAGAACTTCCACATACAAAACATTTTGAGCTTTAGTTATTCAATTATCTATGTTGATTGTACCTTTACTAATTATTATTCAAAATGAATTGTTACTAAGTATTACTTACCTTGTGTTATACAACCAACTCAAATAACAAAAGAAAAGATAGATCAACGACATACAAATTGTCCTATTTGAGGGGGAAACCTCCTTTACATTACATAAATGATTTTTTTTGGATGATTCAAATGATAAGACATCCTTTGTATATATAGGAGTCTAAGGGGTCATAATATAATCAGAGCCTACATAACAATAATAATGTAAGGGCATAATAATAACAATAGTGGGCTTATATGGGCACAACAATAACAACATGGGGGATACATGGGAACAACATTAATAATAGGGGGATAAAATAACAATAACAATAAGAGGATTACGCTATTATTATAGGGACCTAACATGTCCTTCTCCTTCAAAAAAGTGGTGTCCTCAACGCTTTAGTAGTTTTGGATGCTTTTGAATAAAATTATCATCCTCCCATATGGAATATTCAACGGGTAAGTTCTTCCACTTAATGAGATACTCTGAAATTAATCGATTTTGTAGTTATTAGGTTCTTGTTTTTGTGATTGCTCCAGGCTCAAATACAATTTTTACTTCTTCGTCAAGTTCTGGAAACACTGTTTGAATTAGGATCTTGTCATCGATAACCTTCTTTAAGCATGAAACATGGAAAACTAGGTGTACTCGGGAAGATGCAGACAACTCCAACTTGTATGCCATAGTACCAATATTTTGAAACACCTTGTAGGGACCATAGTACTTGGGTGTTAATTTATTATCCTTCTTAGCTTGCTTGAGGGACATTTATTTGTATGGTTGTAGCCGTAAAAATACCTAGTCGACTACATCAAAACTTCTTTCACCACGATGTTGATATGCCTGTTGTTTCATTCGATCTTGTGCCCAAGTGAGGTTATCCTTTAAGAGTTGGATAACTTGCTGTTAATGCTCAATTTTATCATCCACTGCTTGAACCTTAGTTTTTTCTCTTAAATATGATGGGATGGATGGTGGATGATATCCATAAAGTGTCATAAATGGGGTAATTTTTGCTGCAGTATGGAAGGAAGTGTTATCCCACCATTCAGCTAGAGGTAACCACTTGACCCATTGTGTTTTTTTATTAGATACAAAGCAACAAATATATCCTTCCAAACATTTGTTCACTATTTTCTTGTGAGATTGATGATGATAAGATAATCTATGAGCTAATTGAGTACCAAGATAAGAAAATAATTCCGTCCAAAAATTTCTAGTGAAATGGGATCTCTGTCACTTACAATAATATTTGGGCTTCCGTGTAGCTTTTGAATTTTTTTCATAAATGCAATAGCAATTGTATTGGTTTTAAAAGGATGAGATAATGCAAAAAAGTGTGCATACTTTTCTTCAAACTTGGGTAAACATGTGATAAAATCCATTCAGACCTCCTCCCAATACTGACTTGGAATAGATAAAGGTTGTAATAGATCCAGGGTCTTCATTGCCTCAACTTTATTTTGTTGGAAAACCAAACATTCTGCCACAAACATCTGAATATCATATTTAAGGCCATCCCAAAAAAATCCTTCTCAACCTTGTGGTAAGTTTTTAAAAATCTTGAATTCCCTCCTAAGGGGGAGGTGTGCAATTCCAAAAGAGTATTTTTCTTGAGTTGGGAATTCTTACAAAGATATAAGTGATCATTATACCATAATGAACCATTTTTCCAGCTAAATGTCTCAAATGTACTAGGATCTTGCTACAAATTTTGAATGAGTGTACACACTTCTTCGTCATTCTTCCATTCATATATTTATTTGATTATAAAATCTTGTTGGATAATAGAAATGGCACAAAGAAATGCTTCCACATTCTCATCATTTCTCAAGTGTGCATTTGCAACAACATTTTGCTTCCCTTTTTTGTAGATGATTTCAAAGTCATAACCCAACATCTTTGTGACCCATTTTTGTTGCTCTTCTCAGGATACTATTTTTTCCAAAAAGTATTTGACTATCATGATATGTTTTTACCTTGAAGTGTCTTCCCATTAACTAAGGCCATCATTTCTTTATTGCATGTAGTATTTCCAACATTTCCTTCTCATAAATAGGTTTGTGTAAATACTTTCCCTTGATTGACTACTTTCAAAAGCAATGGGTCTTCCTTTTGGCATTAATACAAAACCAATTCCCTTTCCTGAGGCAACACATTCCACAATAAAGGTTTTGGTGAAGTTTGGTATTTCTAAGACCGATGCTTGACAAATTTCCTCTTTAAGATGTTCAAATTCCTTAGTTTCTTCTAGAGTCTAAGAAAATGAATCTTTCTTCAGTAAGGTTGTTAGAGGTGTTGTTATTCTCCTGTAATTCTTAAAAAACTTGCGATAATAACCTGTCAACCCAAGAAATCCTCGAAAATTATTTATGGTTGTGGGGATTTTCCATTCCTTAATGGATTTAATTTTGTTAGGGTCTAAATTTGTTGGGTGTGGACCCTGATTATCTTCTTTATTTTGTATCACAGCGTTGGACCCCTTTTCTTAACGGGGTGACAATGCCGCC
Source organism: Pinus albicaulis (assembly GCA_034641835.2). NCBI lineage: Eukaryota > Viridiplantae > Streptophyta > Pinopsida > Pinales > Pinaceae > Pinus > Pinus albicaulis. Next base: position 1,267,504,164 of record CM076572.1, read on the forward strand.
CATAATTAAATGCTGCCTAGGGGGTCCAGGGGGGGCCAACGCCCTCGAAGCTAAAAACATATGTAAAATTTCCTTGTAGAAGTATTGTAATTTCTAGTTAGTCTGAGTTTTTCATTAGGCGGATGATTTGACGGTAGAAGTTATGTTTAATTTAGGGTTTTTTTCCCTAGAAGGAAACCCCTCCTTTTTTTTATGAGTGTATTGTATGTGTATTCTCAGAGCGAGAAACTAATAGAGAGATTATGAGAGAGAACATAGGATATTACAACGGATCTGCTGTAGGTTGTGTCTCTTCATTTTGCTGGATAATATAAAGGAAGGACTAGCTATTCGGGGTGGACGGTAGTCCAAACTGGGTGAACCACATATGTCTGTGTCTCTTTGGTTTTATGTGTTTATTTTTTCCACATATTTTATGTGTTGCATTGCTCTGTAATATATAATTTTCTAACAACCTTGACACCCTCATGAGATACAATATGACCCAAATATTCCACCTCTTGTACTCCAAATGAACATTTGGAGGTTTTTGATATAATTGTTTCTACTCCAATATTTTGAGCACCCTGTCAACATGTTGAAAGTGATCCTTCCAAGACTTGTTGTAGATTAGTATATCATCAAAAAATACTAACACAAATTTTCTAAGGAAGGGGTTGAAAATGGAATTCATCAAACCTTGAAATGTGGAAGGTGCATTAGTAAGGCCAAAAGGCATGACCCAAAATTCATAATGACTCTCATGAGTTCTGAATGTTGTTTTCATAATTTCTTCAGTCTTCATTATAATTTTATGATATCTTGAACGAAGTTCCAACTTGGTGAAGTAAATTTATCCATGTAATTCATCCAACAATTCATTAATGATAGGAATGGGAAATTTATCTTTAATAGCGAGCTTGTTGAGCTGCCTATAATACAGACACATACACCATGATCCATCCTTCTTGTGCACCAATACTACTAGAGAAGAGGAAGAACTTTGACTAGGATGAATTATACCAGCTTCTATCATTTCTGCAACCATACGTTCAGTTTCACTCTTTGGGGAATAAGGATATATGTAAGGTTTGATGTTTTGAGGAACACTTCATAGAATAAAATAAATAGTATGATCATGATCATGAATAGGTGGGATGCCTTTGGGAGTCTCAAATACCTTGTAATGATTGTCCAAGACTTTTTAAAAATTTGGAGAAATAAATGATTTCGATGTTTGAATCTCTAGTGAGCATAATTGTGCAATTACACCTCGTTGTTCTTTCTTCAGAAGCTTTTTAATGCCATTAGAGGTGTTTATATTTCTTGGTTTCCCTATGATACCCCTTAATTCAAAATCCTTTCCTTCCCAAACAAATATCAAGAAAATTTCTTGAAAATTAAAATCTATCGTCCCCAAAGACCATTGGACTCCTAGTACAACATTAGCACCTCCGATTGGAATGGAAATAATTGAACTATTCAATACATATTCACCCATGGTCAGCTTGATATTATGGCACTTTCCAGAGAAATTTATAGTTTCTCCATTTGCAACCATAACTTGACACTTTGGTGTTGGATATAGTAAGAAATTCAATTCCTTGGCTATCTTACAATGAATAAAATTATGAGTACTACCCGAATCAATCAACACTGTTACCTTTTTATTCTTGATATATCCTTCTATCTGTATAAATTATACAAACACATATATATATATATATATATATATATATATGGATTCAATCCGATCAAGCAATGTACTAAAGCTAGATACTGAATCCTTCTACAAATCAATTGTGGAAAATAAAAATGATCGCCTATCACAACAAGTAAATAAAGAATCAGATAAAACCACAACATAGATATTTTCCTGGGAAAGCTTGTTGCTCGATGTTAGTCATCAAAAATTTTTACCTGCATAAATGACTATATGTTTTCCCTAGATTTCTAGAAACAAAGTTCTTGAACATTGTGAGTTCTAGAAATCTCACTGCCTTCATCATCTTTAAAGATAATTTTTCACTATTTCATCTTTCCACCATGTCTAGCATTGCCTACCAGTCCCAGAAAATCCATTAATGGCTTATGTCACTATCCTTGTCTGTATGTTTTCACCTATGGCCCAAATCCTCTGTCTTGTTTGCCTAAAATCCCCCCACTGCTATTTAACCCACCAATCAAACAACCTTGTTGTGTCTCCCAAAGAACTATCAAACAATGATAGTCTCAAAATATCTCTGTAGACTCTTTAGATAAATCAAGTGCATGAGATTTCAGATCTTCAATACATTAGCCTATCCTAAAAAATATTTCTTGCACTTGTTAAGCCTAAGTTCTAGTTCTCAATCCAAAAACCAAGTCCAAGAAGGCCTCCACTAGGTCACCTAGGATTTTCACAAAGCCATAGGATGGATTTGGTGCCCTACAAACTCTGTTTTTACTATATGAAGAAAATACATCCAAAGAAGGGGACAAGCCAGTTTGTCCTATAATCACCAAAGAGATCATTCAAGGAAGTCTTTGGCCTAAAGGCATGAATCTGCAAAGGGACAACTGCCCTTTACTCACATTTATGCAAGAAGATCAAATGGATATCAAACTAGCAATAGGTAAGGTAAAGAGAAAGATCATCATAAGGTGACCATTCATAAACAAGAAGAAATCAGCAAGCATGTGTTTGATGGGAACCAGGGTTTGCAACAGTGTTGGCCAAACAAGGAATCAGTCCTAGGGTTACAAAGGAAAATGCCACCTCAACTCCTTCAAATACTCATTGAAGACTTGTTAGGAATGATTAGTGATTTTTGTGAAGTTTTTGAGAACTTAGAAGACAACACTAGTTACTTTTTCCTAAGCAGCCCTAAAACCTAATAGTTTTGCAAGATGGACAAAGATGCTCACATGGTGACAAAGAAGCCTCCTTCATCACAACAGATGGCTTCAACAGGTTTCAAACTATCCATCGGGGTTTGGCCTAGAAACCCTAACTCCACCTCATCAAAGGGTTAAGATCAGACAGCTAAAGGGATCTAAGAAGGCAGACCCAAACACCAGTACTCCACTACACCCAAGGAGGGATGATGATGAAGAGTATCATCATAAGAGATAGTGATCAAAAGAAGAAATTGTGTGGGCAACTGCAAGAACAGAAGTGGCCAGCAAAAGCACAAGAATAGTTTAGAAAACTCACTTCACTCACTGGACATCCATCATTTTCAAAGTTGATCAAAGGAAACAAAAATATAGCTGGTTTGAGGGTAGTAAAGCCATCCAAAATGTCTTATTTATTACGGTATATTCTGCAAAATATAAGTGAGTCATAAAATGACATTTCTGCAGGATTGTCAAAATGGCTACCTACAAGAAAATTGATAAAAATGAGCAGACCAAATGTCTGTCATAATGATGGCCCGCATGGAAACTAAAGGGACTATTAATGCCTTATGCTAGGTTTCTCATACTGAGATACTGTTTCATTGTTTTAGAGAGGAAACTGGACAGAATGTGAATCACAGGAAAAGAGTCAAATTGATCAGAATCTGCTTGTTGCAAAGTGATAAACATCATAAGGAAGTTTCATTTTCCAAGGTGATTTGAAGGCACGTGCTTAAACTTGTTTGAAGGGTTGGTGAACACAAGGAAGACATTAAGAGGCCTCCAATAGTAAAAAGAACAAGGCTTTTCTCAAATTTCCATCTCCAAGACCAAAAGCAGTAAAAAAGACAGTGGAAAAAGGGAAAAAAAAACAAACCTTATGAAGGGAGTTTTGACATCAAATCATTGTTCAAAAGGACTATAAGTTCTCCTTGACTTCTTCCACACCCTCTTTTCCCTTACAGAGAAGAAGAAAACTATTGGAGAGAGTTTTTTGGGGTTCTTGTGCAAAATTGAAGAAAATTTTCAGGCGCTGTGCACCGAGGCCGGCGCTACGCATAGACAGAGTAGCCACAATGTTATTTAACATTGCGCTACGCACCTAGTGCCCGGTGCTACGCACCTGGGCAGGTGTTGCGCACATTCCCAGAATGGCCCAACTGCCCACCTACACGCCAGCGCTGTGCTCTGACAGGCCCGACAGGCCCGACCCGACCTGAACGAAAAATCGGGGAGGTGCTATGCACAACCAGCCTTCCACCCAATTTTCTCAAAAAGGCTTAAAACTCAAAATTCTTTCCTCCAAAGCTACACTTTCAATCAAACAAGGTTATTTGACTCTCTTCCTCACTTTGCAAGCAATATTTTCATAAACAGGGAGGACATTTAAGGATTAAATGACTAAACTCTAATCTCAGTAAAGATCAAATATATAACCCTTCCAAGGAAAAATTCACAAGTTAGAGGTTGTCCTTAGCCTAAAGATACTCAGTGCATATAACCCTCCTCCTAAAAATCTAAATTTGTTCGAGACTTTTTTCATTTGGTCCTCATTTGCAAAATCTGTCCTTACATCACTTAGTGTCATCCCTTGACCTAGAGACTCTCAAACAAAGTTAAAAAAACCTTTACCTCTAAACCAACCACCATGTCTAAAGAAGAGTCAGTGAGTCAAAGACAAGGTTTAAGGAATATCAAAGGGATGATGATAGCTTGGAAGAAAGTGGTGAAAATAAGGCAAAGGCAGAAAACAGTGAGGCTACTACAAAGCCTAATCAAGAAGATAAAAATAATGAAAATGATAAAGACAGTAGGGAAAAAACATAGTCTGAAGAAGAGAAACAACAAAATGATGATGACTAAGAGGGTTTACATGACAGCCATGAGGAAAGAGGACTTGTGAATAACATTAAACACAATGATGGTGTAGATAATAACAAGTTACATGAAGATGATGAAGAAATGAAAGATCAAGAACAGGTAGATGATAAGGCTGGGACTGATTTTTAAGAGGAAGGATAGGGCCAAAGTGAAACAGATACAGAGGCTGATGATCAACTCCAAAACCGAGGAAAAAGCACTAGAAATAGCGAGATAAAAGGTGACGGGATGGTGAAGACAAAGAAGAGGGTGGTTTTTCATGCCAAGCAAGATGATAGTGAGGGAAGTGCAACAAGTAATTCAAAAAAGAAGAACAAAGTGAAAATGAAGAAATTATCAAAGAATTCATTGAAAATTAAAAACACTCAAAGAGAGTAAAAGAACAAAAAACTTTGAAACATAACTCAAGATTTTTCATAGGCTTATCTAAATCCTTGAAGGACCTTTCCACCAAGTTTGAGGCAAATTGGACAACTTTTGGTTTTTTCCAAATTTTGACCCCTAGGAGCGCAACACCCTAGGCGCTACGCACAAAATTGGTGCATCCTCAGCTCTCAAAGTTTTCATTTTTGGATTTCTCACATCACCTACAGTCTTCTCACCAATTTCAGATCATTTGGAGCATTTTTACCCCCTCAAAAGGTAAAAAAACATCAAAAATTTGACCTTTCTGCCTCATTTTCAGGCCAGGCACTGCGCACAGAGAAGTGTTGGGAGATTTTATTTTTGGATAGGAAAATGGCATCCACTCAGCACAACTCAAAAATTTATAGAACGTAGACTCACCAAGATTTCCAATGGGCCATCACGGAGCCAAATCCAAGGTCGGGAAGGGGTCGAAAACTTAGCTGCAAGTGGCCCCATTTTCTGCTGAAGTGGTGCTACGCACAGAGGCTGCCTAGTGTGTTTTGGACCAAAAGTCAACAAAACACACTCATTTATGGAAAATAGATATTTTTGAGTTTTTTAAGGAAAATTAAGCTAGAATTTGGTGCAAATACTTATTTTAGCATTTATTTCATGGGATATTATGTGCCTTGGGCCTTGCATGGTCTCTTGGCCATAAATGACATTTATGACTATATTTGACATTTTCCTACCACATTTAGGGTTTTAGTCCTCATTTACTCCATAAATAGAGCATGAGGCCCCTATGTATTTTGTTGGCATTTGATGAGCTTGAAGAGCAATATACATGGTTTCATGAGCTTGGAGAAGAAATTGGTTTTGTGAAGTGGATGAATGGCTTGTTTGCTTGGATGATGGAGAAGCTTGTTTGCAGGATTCCATAGCTTCATGAATGGTGATGTTTTCCTAATTTGTCTATTTTTTTCTTTGTTATCATTATGTTTCATGCTTCTTAGCTGCTATTAAACATAAAATTATAGGTTGAGACATGTTCTTTGAGGCACCTTAGTCCTCCTGTTTGTTATAGCCTTTATGTTATCTATTTTGGCCATCTTAAGGAATTATTTTCTGCTCCTTAGGTCCACCAAAAATTGTTTTTGTTTCATGCATGGTTAGTATGTTAGCTTACAAATAATATTTATGGTATGCCCTGCTTATTTGAAGTTCTCAAAACCCTATCTTGAAGCCTTTCTGTGGAATATTGAATGATTAGGTTAAGATAAAGAGGTCTTGTTCGGTCTTGCCCTTTGTCCATGGTTGTCAACTTGTTTCACAGTTCCCAATAGCTTGAAATATGATGTTTAGGAGTTCCCTCTTCATAAATTAAGTTATTTATTTAAATCTTGTATGTTTTCCCAAAATATGAAGGTGAATTTCTAAAGTTAGGAGTTCTAATGCTTCTATGTTTCACTGGAGTGTTTATCTTATATGTTTATCAGTTTGAGTATTGTTCATAGAGGTTGTTAACACTGGAAAATCGTACAGCAGAAGACAACACCAATTAATGTCGAGCCCAAGGATTTACAGGACAGGGATACATTATGGAATCAAGAAGTATTTAAAATCTCTAAGGTTTTGAGAAAATCAAATTTGAACTAGTCATAAATGCTCAAATGCGCACTTTATCCTTCGAAAAGAGTGCCTTCTGCACGCACTAGAGCCCGATAAGTGTGCATTCCTGGAAGTAGAAAAAGTCACTTTCCGGGACCACAAGCAAGCAAAGGACAGTTTCTCCTTATGTGAAAGTTGCCTAAGGACATCACCAACACCTCCTTAGACATTATGTGAGCACACAAAAGAATATTTGAGCACACAATGGAATCACACCTCTCCCTTGGGTCACCATCCATCATGTACCAAGGGAGGGAAGGAGGATTTGAAGCTCACCTATATAAACCCACCAAGATATGAACAAAGGGTGATCACAAGGTTATGATGGCCAAAGTTACCCAAGCAACACCAGCATCGTGTGTGACCCAAGGAGCTGGATCTAAAGAGGACTCAATGGTTGGCCACCCAACATCTTAGTCCACCATAGCAGAGAGAGAGAGAGTTAGACTGCGTCAGAAGGCAGAACTTGAAGGACAAACATCCTTGCATTGGGACCTAGAGCCATTGCCTAGGGGCCCTTTGGCAAGTGGGTAAGATTTGTTTTTTATTCCAAGCATTCAATAAGAAGTGGCCATTGAGCCACTGTTTGCACTATTACTGTTTGGAACTCTCTATATAGCTTATTTTTGTGTTTTTAGTTTGACTTTTTTAATAGAGCATACTTCGGCGTATTACTTCATTTAAGTTGTATGCTTTTGAGCTCCCCCCACATACTGCTTGTTACCAATAGTTTAGAGGGTAGACCACACTCTCTAAACTCATGCGATTTCATACACCTATGTGTCGAATCCACCAGCACAGGATTGGTGACTCCACTGACGTGTTTCAAGTTTATGTGGTTTTGCCATATTTTGCAGGATACCCTTAGTCTATGCTGGAGTGGAGCTGACAGTCCTCTGACCCATCTTGCAGTCCCTAGACTCACTGAGGTGACATAATGAAGAAGGAAACTCCTAATATTTTACTTGCAGGAATTTTACGCGCATTGTTTTCACACAGAAGTGCAAGGCGCGCGTTCAAGAGTGACCTGCACGCAGGAAAGCACACCTGTCAGAGGTTTTTGCGCGCAATTTACAGAGAGATTTTTTCTCCCTATCTTCTGCATTTTTTCTACTTGTAAGTTTGTTGGACAGCCCCTAATGTATCTGCCAACACCTATGTTGATACCCCACAGCTTCTGAAAACTGATTTTTGCTGCTTTTTGTAGGCATTTAGTTAGTTTTCATTTAAGTTGGTTTTTTGCAAAAAGTGTTCACTTAGTTTAAGTAGGGGGAGAATTAACCATTGCTTTTCGAAAAATTTATGTTTTTTGCAAATTCTGGTATGCACACTTAGTTTAACTAGTCCAAGTAAGTGGCTCATGACCACACATACACAAGCTAATGTAGAAATTGTTTATTTTAAATTTCAATTTTTGCATTTAGGAAATTGCAGGACTAGGATTGAATCACAAGTTAGAGAAAGTAATATCTGCTATCTTTGCGCCATTGGGTGACCCTAGACAAGCATATGAACACTCTACATTTGTGATTCACCATCTCCCTTTAGTCACTCAAATAGACTAAACTAGGAGGTTTTGGAAGCGGCCCTTTATCCGCAAATGCTTTTTATTTGAGCAAGGAACAACGTCACATAGTTTATCTAGGGGACTTTTGTAAAGGATCACCGATATCCATCTATTCAAATTATGAGATTATTCACCATACGCTCACACAAATTCACCCACTAAGAAAGGAAATCCATCTAAAAATAACTTAAACCAACTCACTAAACTCTCCCCACAGGGGCCACAAGAGAAATTATAGATTAAGTTAGGATCAAGGGGGTAGGCATCTAATAAGCCGCCTTGATCACGCTTCACATTTGAAACATAGAAGTTGCATTTTTAGGGAGCTTTAAAATCCACCTATCAACCCACGGAAAATAAAACCTGAGCACGACAGAGACCCGATTCAAAGGAGGTTAGGCTTAGGTGCAGTGCGTGTGGTATCAGTTGGGGCTACTTGACCCGGCTGATACTCGGCAGTGTTAACTGACTACCAAGAAGCCCAAGACTCGAACGCTCATGTGGGATGGTCATTATTAGTGGCCAAATATAGGGCATTATTTACCCTATAGGTGACAGTGCAGGCAAGCACGAGACCCTCTACCCTTACCTTGGTTGATTCTCTTCGGCTCACTGGGGGCGTCGCCAGTTCTTTCGAGACGTTGTGCCAGCACTCGAAATAAATCCTCTCAAGGCCCAGTTACTTTTGAGTGTGTGAGGACATTATTAGGTCTTCTAGGATTTTTGAGTATCACGCGCAAACAAACAAAACCATTTTTTGCTTTATTGCTCACATAGATTAAGTTAAAGGAAAATTCATTTCATTTTCGCTTTGTTTTATGTATGTGGCCATAAAATTGTCGTGATCACAGACTTGGTCCTCTCAAAAGTTTTTTCCAAAACCTATTTTGGTCGACCCTGAAATGGTTCCAACGGAACCTCGTCGGTCCAGGCGTCTTTTGGACCTCCCCCATTATCGAGAGGGGTTCCAGGTCTTTCGCTGTTTAGGTGTCAAAGACGGAATGTTGCCATAGTGGTGGGTTCCTCCTTTCTTGGAGCAACCTTAGTGGGGAACCCTAGTCGGTCTCCCAACACCACACTGCACATCACTTCCCCCTCGTTCCCTGGGGGAAGAAGAGTGCATCCCATACAGGAAGCCAGCTGAATTCACAACAGGGTACGTCATCGATTAACCCTCGTTCTAACCAAAACTTCGTGTCTTCACATGTTTCCATGGTGTCAACCTCTCAATCACCCTTCTTAGCAGCATTAAATCTACCGGATTTGACCAAGCTCACCAATGACCCCATCGCAAACAACCCCAATTGGCCTCCCATGCCCACGAAGCTCCCTTCAGACATACCAAAGTTTGAGGGCAAGCAAGCGGAAGACCCAGGGAATCATATAATTACCTTTCCTGTGGTGCTCATCGAATAGCATCATTGACGATACTATTCGATTGAGGTTGTTTAACCGCACTGTCATGGGAGTGGCCACAAAATGGTACATTGAGCAACCCCCTACTTCACATAGAACCTTTAGCGCCCTTGCTATTGTGTTCCTCACATAATTTCAGCTACCCATTCACCACGATTCGGGAATGGAGTTACTGACTCATTTCAGACAATCCCCCTTTACCGAAATTTCGAAACATCTCCATGAGATGAGACAACGTCGCAACTTATGCAAAGCACAACTCGACGACCGAGTCCTTTTAGATTTATTCTTGAAAACTATGACGACAGAGATTTCAAAGGATGTGGCACAACATAACCCCACATCCAAAGAGAATGCAATCAGTAAAGCCCAACAACTTGAACTGATCTATACGCAATCAGGATACATATACAATATGCTGCCTAATGCCCCATGTCTGCAATCTTATTAAGAATTACCAGGTGCATCGAACTCTGCAGACGGAATTATTGGGTCAATGACCCAAGGGTACCTAGGCAGTAGCAGTTAGAATCCCGGTTATGCACATGGGTCTACCCAGAACATGTCTCAACCCGGATTTCAAAGTCATCATATGCAGCATCAAAATTTGACTAATAGGGCACTAGCGTATCACCAAGAAGGACCATACCCTCCGGCTGAGGGGACCCAGTATGCAGGAAGAAAAACTAATGGAAGAACTCCCCCCAACGGCCAGGTGCAAACATGGGACAATAGTATGCTTAGTCCCAAGCACATAACCCATTGACGAAAAACAATACATAGGTGAACTTTGTGCAACTGTCCCAAAATCAACCACACCAGTATGATCAGGAGAACTACCCTCCTAACGTGGTTAAAAGAAAGGTAAAAAATAAACCCAAAGGGAACCCTGGACAGGGGGCAACAACCAACAGCGCCCACTGCGATCCTGGGTTGGAGATAACTCCAACCGAAACCAGAACCAGGAGCCAAGCAATGCCCAAAAGCAAGGAAAAAGGCCACCTCTACGAAAAAACCATTATTATTCAGTATGTGGTGAGTACGTGCACTACACTCACCACTGTCTCGAACTCCATGAGCTTAAAAAGCTTGAGAGTAACCGAGGACAAGGAGGATCTTCCCAGACAACTGCAGTTATGCAAGAACCCTTCCCCCATCAAGGAATGGTCAGCACTCAGCAGCAAAACCCCAACAATTCCAAGAAAAACAACCATGAAATTTACATGGCTGGGGAAGAGATGTTTTTCCAAACCCGGAATCATAGCTATGACACCCCACCAGACACTAGTACATCATGGGATAGTACGAGCACACCGACTGAACCTTTGACCATTCCAAATATTCCTTTGGAACCATTGCCAAAAATGGTTAAAGGGCCTAATAGGCGAGCAGGTAACTACTCCAAAGCAACCCACAATTACAGCATTGTAGAAAATTTATCCCAGTCACCCGGTGCGATGTCCTCTTTGGAGGTACTATAGTCATTCTTGAAGCAACGAAAAGCCCTACTTTCCTCCTTAGGCGTCGTCGACCCTGTCGACACGCGCATGATTGCTTTTGATTTAGATAAAGCCACCCCTAGGCTTCCCTCCATGGTCACCTTCTAGATACCAGTATCGGTATAGAATATCACTATTCACCAATGTGTCATTGACGAGGGTGCATCCACATGCATCATGTCAAAGAATGTATGGCAGAAGTTAGGAGCCCCTGAACTCAAACCTTCCGTCATCACTCTCAAAGCATACGACGGTCGCCCATCGACCCCCTTCGGTCTCTTCCAAAATGTACCAATCTGCTTAGTTTGCAAAATGGTTCACATAGACATTGAAGTCTTGGATGCTCACTTAGATTACAATATACTCCTTGGGTGGAGTTACATGTACACCATGTCTGCCATAGCATCCTTCATTTTCCACATCATGATGTTTCCTCACGAGGATCGAATCATCACAGTAGACCAGCTGACGCACACTAAAAAGCATCCCTTGACCAACACAGATATGGTTCTACCCTTTGTAGATACATCCACAGATGGTCTTTTACGGTATCAAGAATATGGCCCTGGCCAATTCAAACCGTCATCCGTCCTAGGGTCCTTCCTAGGAGATCTTCCTATTATCCCTGAGGTATCGCCCGATGCTATAGGGGCCTTGGTATGCATGATGTCAACATCAAGCACCGAGGTTAGTCAGGACATGGAATCAAGCAGTAACGACACCAAGGCATCATCTACTACAGCCTCCCTAGTCTATGCCTCCTCCCAAACTTCTTTCCTCTACCCACCTCTTGGCTTCACCTCCCAGCAGGTCTTGGCAACACTGGTATTACCCAATATATCATTGGCATTCCTAGTGTGGTATCTTGTTCCCCCTCCAGGAACACCAACTACCAAAGTTACTGCGTTTGGGTTAAAGCCCCCCGATCCCGAGGAGCCCTAACCTACCCAAGTAGTAGTCGAAATTGCCCCTGCAAGGGAAATTCCCACTGCAAAATTGGCGACCATGATAAAGAATGTCACCAAGAAAGGAAAGAAAGTGGTGACCCCCACCATACAGAGGGAGTCATCAGCTTGTGCTATATGTGATGTCATAGGACACCCTACTCACATATGTCCGGAGTTGGATGAATTAAAATCACTCCTCGGCTGCGAGGAAGGCACCTCAAAATGACAGTCCCATAAAAAGGAACTTGCCACCAAAAATTACATGAAAACCATTGCGTACCAATCATGCATGCACTATCTGTGGCATCTATGGGCACTACAACTATCGTTGCCAGAGGTCCCGCCATATAGGGATGCCTTACGTGCGGTCGAGCGATCCTATCAAAAGGATCCCTCCATCCAGGCATCCAGAAATGAATCGCGTACCATCCAGTACCTACAGGAGGAACGAAGGTCACCAGATTGACAACCATTTGTCCCTCCTCCACCCAAGCCACCATACACTAACTAAGGAAAAGGAAACCTGGTTGCCTCATCTTCTTGAGATTCAGGCACATCGATTATTGCAGACGGCTTGATCAAGTCTTTGACCTAAGGTCACCTAGGCAGCAGTAATCTATATTCGGGGAGATCCTAGATAGGGGGCACTAACCGGCAACACCCTCCCCCATGATCTAAGTCTGGGGGCAACCACAACTGAAATCAAAACTAGGAGCCAAGTAAAAACTCCCAAAGGAAAAATGGAGCTGAGAGTATCTGATCACTAGACTGAAATTAGCACTATGATGAACACTCCATAACAAATAGAGGCGATGCCACACATTCGCACTCCTAAAAAAATAAAAATTTTCAGCACCGGTAGGTATGCACCCTCCCATATTCCTTTCCAAAATTCATGTTTTTCAATAATATTGGATGAAAAGAATATTCTTTCACTTGAGGTAGTTGTTTTTTTGCAGGTAGAACCCGAAAACTATTCACAACACCACCCACTGAAAGTTCCGGAGCAGGTATCATTCTACCCTCAGCATGATAGAGTCCCAAAAAACTTTACATATCCTGACATAATTTCTCCACTAGAAATAAACCATAGGGTCCTCATACCCGACCACGTTTATCACCACCTCACCCTGCATATGATAAACGTCCACGATGGTCGGTAGAGCCTCCACTCCATGGCGATCATCATCCAAAGTAGACCATACATCACCCCACAAGTGACGCCATGGCCATACCATTTTAGTTTGGGAAGCACCTCATGCCCATCCATATATCATGCATAAGGTCAAGATCACCATTGAAACTCAACCCTCTTCCCAGACAATCGGGTTGTACAAGCAGAACGAAAGTGCACCTCCGTACACTGCATTTGGCCCATCATACCTCAGCCAACATAGACCCATCTGCGACATCTTCCGCTTCATCAACCCCACACATGAGACCAACCAATGGGACCCCTACCCCCAACAAAACACCGTCCTCACACCATCAAGTGAGTGACCCTATTTCATGTTTTGGGGTACCCGTCTCTGTGTTTTGTACAAACCAAACCCCATTATTTTATTCTTTTGGTAAGTGTACAAAGACCGCAAATGATGCCCTTTGCCACTTCACCCTCATATTTCACCTTTTCTCCCATGGCATTAGTCCCCCATCTCCCTTGGTCGAAGTATTTCATTCCCCCCATGCACGCACCATTATGACAATCATAGCCGGTTCATACCTGCCTTGGAAGTCCTATTGACTCCAAGGACTTTTCCCTTCAGAAATACCTATGACTGCCGCCAAGCTGCTCAAGTATACTTCGACCGCGGGCCACTGAATCCCCATCATCCATTTTTAGCTACTGCTCACCAACATGCCTATGTTAAACCCATCATGGTTCGGTTAAGGCTTCCTTTTTTGTCGACATCAACACCTCTTTTCCAAAAAGGAAACGGTACCTTGGATGACCCCTCCCCATACAAAGGGGTATCCTCGGGTGGCACTATGGGAGACATCATTGTCCATAGATGTCATCAATCCTCTTGACATTCGACTACAGCAAAATCTTTCATGTCATGATGGTATCGTACCTTACAACCATGTCACTTTGATCAAGATCCGTCGAAGACCCGTGCCTTTATAAGCATCTCTGACAACAATGCTTACACGGGAAGGTCCCAGCCAGTACATATGCATACATTGCACAATGATATGCCATACCAAGATTACACATATGGGTACCACATTCCACCTATCGTCAAAGAAAAAATGCCCCTGAGGGCGTCAGCAGTCGTCGTCAACAACCATCAACATCAGTACCACAGTAGTGGCACAGACATCACATGTATATGTCAATTTTGTTTAACTACCCATAGCATCACGAGCATGGGACATGCCTGCCTCGTTGAAATTTTGGAAATATGTTGTATATTTTTTCTGCTTGCAGGGAGTCCCTTAGGTCATGGTTATCCCGGAAACGGTGCAAGGTGTTGTCTATTCTACACACAGGCCTTGTTCTCTCTCTCTCTCTCTCTGCGTACGATACAAAAAAGAAACTATAATGTATTTCGGCTATACAGTTCTTCCTAGACCTCACACATTAGGGGGGCAACTGTTAACACTGGAAAATCGTACAGCAGAAGACGACATCAATTAATGTCGAGCCCAAGGATTTACAGGACAGGGATACATTATGGAATCAAGAAGTATTTAAAATCTCTAAGGTTTTAAGAAAATCAAATTTGAACTAGTCATAAATGCTCAAATGCACGATTTATCCTTCGAAAAGAGCGCCTTCTGTGTGCACTGGAGCCTGATAAGCGCGCATTCTTGGAAGTAGAAAAAATTCACTTTCTGGGACCACAAGCAAGCAAATGACAGTTTCTCCTTATGTGAAAGCTGTCTAAGGACAACACCAGTGCCTCCTTAGACATTATGTGAGCGCACAAAAGAATATTTGAGCACACAATGGAATCACACCTCTCCCTTGGGTCACTATCCATCATGTACCAAGGAAAGGAAGGAGGATTTGAAGCTCACCTATATAAACCCACCAAGAGATGAAAAAAGGGTGATCACAAGGTTATGCTGGCCAAAGTTTCCCAAGAAACACTAGCATCATGTGTGGCCCAAGGAGCTGGAGCTAAAGAGGACTTGATGGTTGGCCACCCGACATCTTAGTCCACCACAACAGAGAGAGAGAGTTAGACTGCGTCAGAAGGTAGAACTTGAAGGACAAACATCCTTGCATCGGGACCTAGAGCCATTGCCTAGGGGCCCTTTGGAAAGTGGGTAAGATTTGTTTTTTATTCCAAGCATTCAATAAGAAGGGACCATCGAGCCACCATTTGCACTATTACTGTTTGGAACTCTATATATAGCTTCTTTTTGTGTTTTTAGTTTTAGTTTTTTAACATAGCATACTTCAGCGTATTACTTCATTTAAGTTTTATGCTTTTGAGCTCCCCCCATATATTTCCTGTTACCAATAGTTTAGAGGGTAGACCACACTCTCTAAACTCATGCGATTTCGTACACCCATGTGTCAAATCCACCACCACTGGATTTTTGACTCCATTGATGTGTTTCAAGTTTATGTGGTTGTGCCATCTTTTGCAGGATACCCTTAGTCTATGGTAGAGTGGAGCTGACAGTCCTCTGACCCATCTTGCAGTCCCTAGACTCACTAAGGTGATAGACTGAAGAAGGCAGCTCCTAATCTTTTACTTGCAAGAATTTTGTGTGCATTTTTTCACACAGAAGTGCAGGGCGCGCGTTCAGGAGTTACCTGCACGCAGGAAAGTGCACCTGTCAGAGGTTTTTGCATGCAATTTGCAGAGAGAATTTTTCTCCCTATCTTCTGCATTTTTTTTGCTTGTAAGTGTGTTGGGAAGCCCCTAATGTATCTGCCAATACCTGTGTTGATACCCTACAGATTCTAAAAACTAATTTTTGCTGCTTTTTGTAGGCATTTAGTTAGTTTTCATTTAAGTTGGTTTTTTGCAAAAAGTGTTCACATAGTTTAAGTAGGGGGCGAATTAATCATTACTTTCCGAACAATTTATGTTTTTTGCAAATTATGGTATGCACACTTAGTTTAACTAGTCCAAGTAAGTGGCTCATGACCACACATGCACAAGCTAGTGTAGAAATTGTTTAGTTTAAATTTCAATTTTTGCATTTAGGAAATTGCGGGACTAGGATTGAATCGCAAGTTAGAGAAAGTAATCTCTGTTGTCTTTGTGCCATTGGGTGACCCTAGACAAGCATATGAACACTCTACATTTGTGATTCGCCATCTCCCTTTAGTCACTCACATATACTAAACTAGGAGGTTTTGGAAGCGGCCCATTATCCGCAAATGATTTTTATTTGAGCAAGAAACAACGTCACATAGTTTAACTAGGGGAATTTTGTAAAGGATCACCGATATTCATATGTTGAAATTATGAGATTTTTCAGCATATTCTCACACACATTCACCCACTAAGAAAATAAAGCCATCTAAAAATAACTTAAACCAACTCACTAAAGTCTCCCCACAGGGGCCACAAGAGAAATTATAGATTAAGTTAGGATTAAGGGGGTAGGCATCCAATAAGCCGCCTTGATCATGCTTCACATTTGAAACATAGAAGTTGCATTTTTAGGGAGCTTTAAAATCCACCTATCAACCCATGGAAAAGAAAACCCGAGCACGACAGAGACCCGATTCAGAGGAGGTTAGGCTTAGGCGGAGTGCGTGCGGTATCAGTTGGGGCTACTTGACCCGGCTGACACTCGGTACTGTTAGCTGACTACCAAGAATCCCAAGACTCGAACACTCACGTGGGATGGTGGTTCTTAGTGGCCAAATATAGGGCATCCTTTAACCTATAGGTGATGGTGTAGGCAAGCACGAGACCCTCTACCCTTACCTTGGTTGATTCTCTTCGGCTTACTGGGGGCGTCGCCAGTTCTTTCGAGACGTTGTGCCAGCACTCGCAAGAAATCCTCTCAAGGCCCAGTTATTTTTGAGTGTGTGAGGACGTTATTAGGTCTTCTAGGATTTTTTAGTATCACGCGCAAACAAAGAAAACCATTTTTTGCTTTATTGCTCACATAGATTAAGTTAAAGGAAAATTCATTTCATTTTCACTTTGTCTTATGTATATGGCCATAAAATTGTCATGGTCACAGACTCGATCCCCTCAATTTTTTTTTCCAAAACCTAACCCAGTCAACCCTCAAACGGTTCCAATGGAACCTGTCGGGCTAGGCGTCTTTTGGACCTCCCCCCATTATCGGGAGGGGTTCCAGGTATTTCGCCGTTTAGGCGTCAAAGACGGAACGTTGCCACAGTGGTGGGTTCCTCCTTTCTTGGAGAAACCTTAGTTGGGAACCCTAGTCGATCTCCCAACACCACACTGCACATCACTCCCCCCTCGTCCCCTAGGGGGCAGAAGAGTGCATCCCATATGGGAAGCCAGTTGAATTCACAACCGGGTACGTCACAGACTAACCCTCGTTCTAACCAGAATTTCGTGTCTTCACACTTTTCCATGGCGTCAACCTCTCAGTCACCCTTCTTAACAGCATTAAATCTATCGGATTTTACCAAGCTCACCAATGACCCGATCACACACGACCCCAATTGGCCTCCCATGCCCACGAATCTCCCTTCAGACATACCAAAGTTTGAGGGCAAGCAAGCAGAAGACCCAGGGAATCATATAATGACCTTTCACCTGTGGTGCTCATCGAATAACATCATTGACGATACTATTCGATTGAGGCTGTTTCAACGCACTCTCACGGGAGTGGCCGCAAAATGGTACGTCGAGCAACCCCTTGCTTCACATAGAACCTTTAGTGCCCTCGCTACTGCATTCCTCACATACTTTCAGCTACCCATTCACCATGATTAGGGAATGGAGTTACTGACTCATTTCAGAAAATCCCCTCTACCCACATTTCTAAACATCTCCATGAGTGGAGATGGCGTCGTAGCTTATGCAAAGCACAACTCGACAACCGAGTCCTTTTAGATTTATTCTTGAAAACTATGACGATGGAGATTTCAAAGGATGTGGCGCAACGTAACCCCACATCCGAAGAGGACGCAATCAGTAAAGCCCAATAACTTGAACTGATCTATACGCAATCAGGATACATATACAATATCCTGCCTAATGCCCCGTGTCTGCAATCTTATTAAGAATTTCCAGGCGTGTCGAAATCTGTAGATGGACTTATTGGGTCAATGACCCAAGGGTACCTAGGCAGCAGCAGTCAGAATCCTGGTTACACACATGGGTCTACCCAAAACATGTCTCAACCCAGATTTCAAAGTCATCATATGCAGCAACAAAATTTGACTAATAGGGCGCCAGCGTATCACCAAGGAGGACCATACCCTCTGGCTGAGGGGACCCAGTGCGCAAGAAGAAAAATTGACGGAAGAACTCCCCCCCAATGGCCAGGTGCAAACATGGGACAACAGTATGCTCAGTCCCAAGCACATAACCCACCGACGCAAAACAATGCATAGGTGAACTTTGTGTAGCCATCCCAAAATCAACCACTCCAGTATGATCAGGAGAACTACCCTCCTAACTTGGTTAAAATAAAGGTAAAAAACAAACCCAAAGGGAACCCTGGATAGGGGGGCAGCAACCAATAGCGCCCACTGTGATCTCGGGCTGGAGATAACTCCAACCAGAACCAGAACCAGGAGCTAAGCAATGCTCAAAAGCAAGGCAAAAGGCCACCTCTACGAACAAACAATTATTGTTCAGTATGTGGTGAGTACGGGAACTATACTCGCCACTGTCTCGAACTCCCTGGGCTTAAAAAGCTTCAGAGTAACCGAGGACAAGGAGGATCTTCCCAGACAACTGCAGTTATGCAAGAACCCTCCCCCCATCAAGGAATGGTCAGCACTCAGCAGCAAAACCCCAACGATTCCAAGAAAAACAACCATGAAATTTACATGGCTGGGGAAGAGATGTTTTTCCAAACCCGGAATCGCAAATATGACACCCCACCAGACACTAGTACGTCAGGGGATAGTATGAGCGTGACGATTGCACCTTTGACCATACCAAATATTCCTTTGGAACCATTGCCAAAAATGGTTAAAGGGCCTAATAGGTGAGTAGATAACTACTCCAAAGCAACCCACAATTACAGCATCGTAGATGATTTAGCCCAGTCACCCGGTGCGATGTCCGCTTTGGAGGTACTACAGTCGTGCCCAAAGCAACAGAAAGCCCTACTTTTTGCCTTAGGCGCTGTCGACCCTACTGACATGCGCATGATGGCTTTTGATTTAGATAAAGCCACCCCTAGGCTTCCCTCCATGGACGCCTTCCAGATACCAGTATCGGTACAAAATATCACTATTCACCAATGTGTCATTGACGAGGGTGCATCCACATGCATCATGTCAAAGAATGTATGGCAGAAGTTAGGAGCCCCCGAACTCAAACCTTCCGTCATCACTCTCAGAGCATACGACGGTCGCCCCTCGACCCCCTTCGGTCTCTTCCAAAATGTACCGATCTGCTTAGTCAGCAAAATGGTCCACATAGACATCGAAGTCTTGGATGCTCACTTGGATTACAATATACTCCTTGGGCGGAGTTACATGTACGCCATGTCTTCCATAGCATCCTCCATTTTCCACACCATGATGTTTCCTCATGAGGATCGAATCATCACAGTAGACCAGCTGACGCACACTAAAAAGCGTCCCTTGACCAACACAAACATGGTTCTACCCTATGTAGATACAACCACAGATGGTCTTTTATGGTATCAATAATATGGCCCTGGCCAATTCAAACCGTCGTCTGTCCTAGGGTCCTTCCTAGGAGATCCTCCTATTATCCCTGAGGTACTGCCCGATGCTACAGGGGCCTCGGTATGCATGATGTCAACATAAAGCACCGAGGTTAGTTAGGACACGAACTCAAGCAGTAATGACACCGAGGTATCAGCTACTGCAGCCTCCCTAGTCTATGTCGCCTCCCAAACTTCTTTCCTCTACCCACCTCCTAGCTTCACCTCCCAGCAGGTCTTGGCAACACTGGTATTACCCAATAAATCATTGGCATTCCCAGTGTGGTATCTTGTTCCCCCCCCAGGAATGCTAGCTACCAACGTTACTTCGTTTGCGTTAGAGCCCCCCGATCCCGAGGAGCCCCAACCTACCTAAGTAGCAGTCGAAACCGCCCCCGCAAGGGAAATTCCCACTGTGAAATCGGCGACCATGATAAAGAAAATAGCTAAGAAAGGAAAGAAAGTGGTGACCCCCACCATACAAAGGGAGTCATCAGCGTGCACTATATGTGATGTCACAGGACACCCTACTCACATATGCCCGGAGTTGGACGAATTAAAACCACTCCTCGGTTGTGAGGCAGGCACCTCAAAACGACATTCCCATAAAAAGGAACTTGCCACCAAAAGTACAAGAAAACCGTTGCGTACCAATCACGCATGCACTATATGTGGCATCTATGGGCACTACACCTATCGTTACCCAGAGGTCCCGCGATATAGGGATGCCTTACGTGTGGTCGAGCGATCCTATCGAAAGGATCCCTCCATCCAGGCATATGGAAATGAACCGCGTACCATCTGGTACCTACAGGAGGAACGAAGGTCACTAGATCGACAACCATTTGTCCCTCCTCCACCCAAGCCACCATACACCAACTAGGGAAAAGGAAACATGGTTGTCTCATCTTCTTAAGATTAAGGCACATCGATTACTGCAAACAACTTGGTCAGTTATTTGACCTAAGGTCACCTAGGCAGCAGTAATCTGTATTCGGGGAGATCCTAGATGAGGGGCGCTAACTGGCAACACCCTCCCCCATGATCTCGGTCTAGGGGCAACCACAACTGAAATCAAAACTAGGATCCAAGTAACAACTCCCAAAGGAACACTGGAGCTGAGAGTATATGATCACTAGACCGAAAGCAACACTATGATCAACACTCCATAACAAATAGAGGCGACGTCACACATTCGCACTCCTGAAAAATAATTTTTTTTCAGCGCCGACAAGTATGCACCCTCCCATATTCCTTTCCAAAATTCATGTTTTTCAATAATATTGGATGAAAAGAAGATGCTTTCACTTGAGGTAGTTGTTTTTTTATAGGCAGAACCTGCAAACCATTCACAACACCACCCACTGAAAGTTCCTGAGCAGGTATCATTCTACCCTCAGCATGATAGAGTCCCAGAAAAATTTGCATATCCTAACATAATTTATCCATTAGAAATAAACCATAAGGTCCTCATACCCGACCACGTTTATCACCACCTCACCCTGCATATGATAAACGTCTGCGATGGTCGGTAGAGCCTCCCCTCCATGGCGATCGTCATCGAAAGTAGACCATACATCACCCCACAAGTGACGTCATGGCCATACCATTTTAGTCCGAGAAGCACCTCATGCCCATCCATATATCATGCATAAGGTCAAGTTCACCATTGAAACTCAACCCTCTTCCCGGACAATCGGGTTGTATAAGCAGAATGAAAGCACACCTCCGTGCACCGCATTTGGCCCATCATACCTCCATCAACATATACCCATCTGTGACACCTTCCACTTCATCAACCCTGCACATGAGACCAACCAATGGGACCCCTACCCCCAGCAAAAAAACATCCTCACACCATCAAGTGAGTGACCCTCTTTCATGTTTTGGGGTACCTGTCTCTCTGTTTTGTACAAACCAAACCCCATTATTTTATTCTTTTGGTAAGTGTACAAAGACCGCAAACAATTCCCTTCACCACTTCACCCTCATATTTCACCTTTTATCCCATGGCAGCAGTCCCCCATCTCCCTTGGTCGAAGTATTTCATTCCCCCCATGCACGCACCATTATGACAATCATAGCTGGTTCATACCCGCCTTGGAAGTCCTATCGACTCCAGGGACTTTTCCCTTCAGAAATACCTATGACTGCCACCAAGCTACTCAAGCATACTTTGACCACAGGCCACTGAATCCCCATCATCTATTTTCAGCTACCGCTCACCAACATGCCTATGTTAAACCCATCATGGTTTAGTTAAGGCTTCCTTTTTTGTCGACATCAACACCTCTTTTCCAAAAAGGAAGCGGTACCTTGGATGACCCCTCCCCATGCAAAGGGGTATCCTCGAGTGGCACTATGGGAGACATCATTGTCAATAGATGTCATCTATCCTCTTGACATTCGACTACAACAAAAGCTTTCATGTCACGATGGTATCGTACCTTACAACCATTGCACTTTGGTCAAGATCCGTCGAAGACTCGTGCCTTTATAAGTGTCTCTGACAGCAATTATTACACGGGAAGGTCCCAGCTAGTACATATGCGTACATTGCGCAGTGATACGCCATACCAAGATTACGTATATGGGTACCGCATTCCACCTATCGTCAAAGAAAAAACGCCCCTAAGGGCGTCAACAATCGTCGTCAACAACCACCAACATCACTACCACAGTAGTGGCACAAATAGCACATGTATATGTCAATTTTTTTTAACTACCCATAGCATCACGAGCATGGGACATGCCCGCCTCATTGAAAATTTTCAAATATGTTGTATATTTTGTCTGCCTACAGGGGGTCCCTTAGGTCATGGTTATCTCGGAAACGGTGCAAGGTGTTGTATATTCTACACATAGGCCTCGCTCTCTCTCGTATGACATGCGCAAAATACAATGTATTTCGAAGCACATGTCGTCTTTCCTAGACCTCACACATTAGGGGGCAACTGTTAACATTGGAAAAACATACAACAGAAGATGACATCAATTAATGTCAAGCCCAAGGATTTACACGATAAGGATACATTATGGAATCAAGAAGTATTTAAAATCTCTAAGGTTTTGAGAAAATCAAATTTTAAATAGTCATAAATGCTCAAATGCGCGCTTTATCCTTCGAAAAGAGCGCGTTCTGCGTGCATTGGAGCCCGATAAGTGCGCATTCCTGGAAGTATAAAAAGTCACTTTCCGGGACCACAAGCAAGCAAAGGACAGTTTCTCCTTATGTGAAAGCCGCCTAAAGACAACACCAGTGCCTCCTTAGACATTATGTGAGCACACAAAAGAATATTTGAGCACACAATGGGATCACACCTCTCCCTTGGGTCACCATCCATCATGTACCAAGGGAGGGAAGGAGGATTTGAAGCTCACCTATATAAACCCACCAAGAGATGAAAAAAGGGTGATCACAAGGTTATGCTGGCCAAAGTTGCCCAAGCAACACCAGCATCGTGTGTGACCCTAGGAGCTGGAGCTAAAGAGGACTCGATGGTTGGCCACCCAACATCTTAGTCCACCACAACAGAGAGAGAGAGAGTTAGAGTGTGTCAGAAGGCAGAACTTGAAGGACAAACATCCTTGCATCAGGACCTAGAGCCATTGCCTAGGGGCCCTTAGGCAAGTGGGTAAGATTTGTTTTTTATTCCAAGCATTCAATAAGAAGGGGCCATCGAGCTACCATTTGCACTATTACTGTTTGGAACTCTCAATATAGCTTCTTTTTGTGTTTTTAGTTTTAGTTTTCTAATAGAGCATACTTTAGCATATTACTTCATTTAAGTTTTATGCTTTTGAGCTCCCCCCACATACTGCATGTTACCAATAGTTTAGAGGGTAGACCACACTCTCTAAACTCATGCAATTTCATACACCCATGTGTCGAATCCACCACAACAGAGGTCAATGGTTTGCCCTACCTCATGAGTTATGCTTCATACTATATATGTGTAAGACCTCTTAGTCTTTTCCCCAACTTAATTTTCATTACACCATCATACATCACCTTAAGGATCCATTCACCTTGCTAAATCGACCCTACAACACACTCTGTTTTTTCATTTAGACACTCTTGAATTTCATTTGACTCCATAGCCCAATGTCTTTGACATCCTCTCACTCCTCTTATTGCATTTGACCATATTACCCATCCAAAACAATAAAAAACCCTACACCTAATAACTAGCCTAAAATAAAAACCCTAGAGCAAAAAGAATACATTCTTTGCACCTAATAGAGAGATCCATCTCTGAGTCCAGGAAGGCTAGGTCCTCGGACTCCACAACTTGGTTACATGTTACCCTGTCATTTGGCCTGCCAATCTACCAAATCACAGGACCCTAACACTCGAAACCCCTCTATATTCTATTGTATATTCACCATGGAATCATGAAAAAATTACAATGAACTCTTCTCACGAGAGTCTCCTGCACTCTCACAATTGTTTATGACACAGACCCGGACAAAATCGATGAACACTTAGCCAATTCTCTGCCTCTAATAAGCCTGCCTTGCTTATGCAATTCATGTGGAATGAAATCCCTATTCTTTAGGAATTTCAGCCTTCCAAAACTGCACAAGGATCATGGCCAATCCAATGGATGTCTGGTTGGATGTGGGCAACCTACTAATAATACAACTGATAGTTAACATCCCTTTAACCTTTGTCTCAACTGGGTCTCCATTGGAATTGACATGCATGCAAATATTAATAGTAAATAATCAATTTCATGGAATATCATTGATTGTGAATTAAATCTGATTTAATTCACTTGATCTATCACTAGTGCAACAAATAGTTACAACTAGCTCAACTGACTTTAACTCACATAACTGAGTTAACTGATTACTCATGCATTAAACTAATGCACTAACTGCAACTCGAACTCCATAACTAATAGAATCACTTTGCATGCCTCACCAACCACCCTCAACTCGAAATGCATGAGCTAACTAAGTTTATCACACTCAGTTAACTATTACAAGTGATTATGAGATAAGATTACATTTTATTGTCCAATTTAATTAAGGAATAATTAAATTAGTCATTGCACCAATTTATTAAATTAAATTGGCTTTCACAGTAATGTATCCCTAGGACCTGTGGTCCCACACTAGTGTGTGTGCTGTAATTTCTTGTTGACTTTCAACACTCCCTCTCAACAAGAAATGGATTATCTACCACCATGATCCTACGTTTATGGTATTCGAATTTTCTCCTAGTGAGCACCTTTGTCAGACTATCTGCATCCTGATCCTTCGCGGGAATGTACCGAAGTAACATAATGTGCCTCTGAACACAATCTTTGAGATGGTGGTACCAGATTTCTATGTGCTTGGACCTATCATGGAATACCAGATTAAATGAGAGTTCAATGCAACTCTGGTTATCTGATCAGGTGATCATGTCTAAGAGGAAAAAAAATGCTCAAAATTGGAACTACTTAGAATTGGTTGCAAACTGAATGACCAGATAGGCCTCGTCGCTGCAATTCTGGTGCTATGAACGAGACCCAAATCTGATGTTGTATGAGGAAGATATTGAAGTTTTAAATGCCCAATAACCTTCAAAACAGGACCTTTGAACTCATAATTTTTTTCATCTTCAAAAAAAAATTTATGGCAAAAAATTACATTTTTTAAGGTTTTTTGGTGGCCTATCAGAGGGTGCCACGTGGCCCTAGGTCAAAGGTTTATTACTGTTTGAAAATTGGTGTTTGATTGGAAAAATGACCCGAGTTGAACGTGTTGGGGTCAGTCGAGCACGACCCGACCTAAACGTTCATGGGTCACCCTGAACGCAACCCTGTGCAGTGCTAAACGCGATAGGGTCATTTGGGCGGAGGTTGACCTGACCTGCATGCGAAAAGGTCAGCAGTCGGGTCGACGTTGTTTGCTGAACGGTTGAGAAAAGTTTGGATAAGCCCTCAAGGCTAAAGAAATAACCGTGACCGTCCTGCAGAAACCGTGGCCTAGGCCCAATCAACCGGTAGTAAAACAAGGGTTAGCCCTCAGGGCTTAAGGCTGTGGGTCTTGTGACCACACGCCATGACCAGGAGCAGGGCTAAACACTTAACCGCCCATGTAAATAACCTTCTGACTTTTCTACATATGAACACACACTCAAACTGACAGTTAAATTAAATGTCTCTGCCATTTTTAGTGCGTAGTTCCGACATTTGCAGAGATTGCGCCTTTTTGGTGGAGCTAACTGGATTTAGCCAATTTTAGTGGAGGATTTCTAGTGCCACTAGGAAAAATACTGTTTGGATCATAACTTTCACCATATTTGACCAAATTAGACAAAATTTTAGTTAATTTTGAGTATTTTGAGAATTCTGGAGCCATTGGAATAGGCTGCAGAGCCAAAAGAGGTGTTTTTTAGCCATTTTTGTTTCAAGGAAGCTTGGAGAGCCATCAATGCCATGAGGGAAATGGAGCTACATTGGGCTACACTTCATTGTTTGAGGTGAAATAAAAACCATAATTAGCTTATTTCTATCTTCTAAATTCATTTCCACAGCTGTTTCAGCCTGTTTAGGCTTCTTTCTCACTGTAAAACCAATTTTAGCATCATAATATATCAAGGACATACCCATTGGGAGCCTTGGACCCAACAGATGTAGCCCAAGAGGGGTGAACTGCCTCATCATGTTGCTCCGTGTTTATGGTGAAGTTATTGTGATGTGTATTTCAGATTAAAGATGTTAAATAGTAAATTTAATTAACATTCCCTCACACTTAAACTCATAAACAGTTACCAAGAACACTTTGTTTTACTTGCAAGACATTAGAAACACTTTTTACACTTAATTTAATGGAAATGAATAATTTGAACAACAGTAAAAATACTTTCATTTTCAGATCAGATGGTATCAGAGCTAAGGATTTGAGCCTTAGGAGCTAGAGTTTTACTCATCTTTTTTTTTGTGCAAAGATATAGTTGATTGTTTGCAAGTTTTGATGCTTACTAGGCTTAAACTCAAGAGAGGTGAAGGACACTTGGTTAGTGTAAAAAGTAATCCACAACCAAGAAGGGTCATAGAGCCACCTCCAAGAGCCATAGAATCAGCTTCAAGCATGTCTTCAAGAGAGGGAGAAGCTCCTAAAGATATGGATCCCAAGGAAGAAGAACTGGTATTCCGGAAAGATTCTTGGATATGACTGGGATGGTGAGGATACTCTACTAAGAAAGGAATTATAGGCTTGTTTGAGAAGGGTATAAAAACCAGAAAGAAGGAGAGGGTTCTCCAGGAGGAAAGAAAAGTGATGGCAAGTCAAAGAAATGACATGGAGGAAATGGTGATCCACCATCCCCATCTTCAACCTCTTCCTCTACATCGTCATCCTCAACTTCGGTGAATCAATTTCACAAGTCTAAAACCACTGGTAAAAGTCCATTTTTAAATCTTGATGTCAAATTTGAGTTGCCTATGTTTAACAGTGAAGTCAATGCAGAGAAAATTGACAATTGGATGAGACAGTTGGAAGTTTATTTGAGGATACAAAACGTTCATGATGACGACACAAAGATACAGTTAGCCTTGTTGAGAATGGATGGTTGACCCACCATCATGCTGATGTGGATTGTAGTGCTACACCCAAAAGAGGGACTCTATGTTCTATTGGTACTTTTTCTTCTAATTTTGCAATAAATTTATTTACAGCATGCATGTTTGATAGAGTTGGATATCCTCTTACCTCTGTACCAACCCAGTTGACTCCCCGAATGTTAGCACATCTTCTAGTGTTGGTTTCAAATCCTCCTTGTTGCTAGTCATCCCAAGCTATTTTTGAGCCCAAATATGAACTTTGAACACTCCTCCAGTTTACGGTTCCTCCCGCTGTTGGATTGATATAATCTTCTCTCTTTCCAATTGTCATTTGGTAGAGTTGATCTAGAAGTTGAGCATCCTCTCTACCGTCAACAGTCTCTGTGTATCATGTTCCATGATATGGGTCAAGTGGCTGAATTACCCTAACTTCTCCATCCTCAAATATCATCCTTTCCTTTTTCAAATCGATCACTGCATAGTTCTCGAAGGCCCAATCTATCCCCAGTAAAGCAGGATAGGAATCCTCGTCCCCCATGATGTCTATCACCTCAAAATCTGTATATGTTTTCACTCCCATGACATCAACTTCAACCTATTCTAGCCTTCCTATGGGTAAAATACATTAATGATTTTCCATTCAAGGTTGTACTAGTGAATATGTCAACTTTGGCCTCCCCAGTGCTTCTCATGTTTTTCTAGGTAGAATGTTGACGTCTGATCCTAGATCGAGCATTGTATCTTTGATTTGAAATCCCACGACTTGAGTATTCACACGGAATTCCTTTTTGGTTCTCCTCTTGTTTATTTTTATCCTTCTTATATATTTTTCTATTGAATTTCTTGATTCTCCTGGCTCTGCATTTTCTTGCACCACCAACTCTAGATTTTTCTTTAGTTGTTCCAGCATTGGTGCGTTGGTTATAATTTTTAGGAACAGTCGGAACCATTCCTCAATAAATGTGCTTGTATGAGTCTCCTTCTCTTTTTGTAGGTTGGCCGTGGAAACTCAATACTCCTACTGCCCCCAATCTGGGAGAATGTTTCCACTGCCCCCTTAAAATATTGCTTCTGTCTATCCGGTTTGAAAGTGTTCTTCAGAGATGCAGGCTTGATCAGCTTTACCAGATCTATACTCTGTGCATCCTCCCATGTTTTCTTCCCTCCCCAGGTTATTATGGCTATGATTTGCATGGGATTATCTTATGCTATTCTTGGTTCCACGTTTACTAGAATAGCTCCTCTTTTTTTGGCTCTTTCTTCCCACCTCTTAATCTATTCTCGACAGTCTTTAGTTGCATGTGTTAACTCTGCACTGAGACCACCATGGTCTTCTGGGTAGTGGAAATTCCCTTGCTACGTGCCCCTCTTGATCACAATTATAACACCTTAATGGTCCTCTTCCTTTGTCTCTACCACCACTCATTCCTCCTCCTCAACCCCTTGGAGTTTCATTCACTCTATAAGATGGTTTGTCTAATCATTCTGCCAGTGCATCAAGGGCTCTACATTGCTCTGTATTATGATTTGTAGAAGCACATAATTCATAGTATATATTTTTTGGAACATTAAAATATTTTTGAAAAATTGCACATAGTCGTGGAGGATGACCAATGCCTTTGCAGATTTCATAGTAGTCGATTGCAGTCTGATTTTGTTGAGTGGGGAACCTTAGAAGGTGGGTTTGCGGTTAATATAATCCTTGGGTATTTATTTGTGCAACTCCCCCAACTGGTGGAGCCCCCTGTGTCCCTGTTGTTGAAGTTCTTGCATTTTTTCCCCACAACCTCGAGAATTCTGTGGCCATGTGTCCTTCCATCAGGTAGTGGGTACACCACACATTAGGCCTTGCAGGTCGTAACAGTTGAATGTCTTTCGGCTTCTCTGTTAAACTGGTTATCTGATGTTGTAGCACTAATATGGACAGGTCTTGTACTACTGCTCCTCCTCTAAAATATTTCGGATACCCCACCATAGCTTCTATCTTCATGGCCTGCTCCAGTGCATCTTGTAGGGTATCAATCTTCTGTTGCGTCAGAGGGGTCCTTGTCAATGGGAGGAGTGATTTAATAAACCAATATCGTTGGTGATTTGGATTGATTGGGTAACTTAGCTTCCCGATCACATCCTTGAACCTTCTCATCATGTCCAAAGCCATTTCTCCTTCCCGCTCTTTAATTTCCCACAACTCAGATAATCCTTTTTGATCTGTTTGAGGTAATTTAAATTCTTTGAAAAATTATCTCTTCACATCGTCTATTGCTGGATTTGGATGAGCTTCCGACCATTTAATGAACCAAAGAAGAGCTCTCTCTCGTAGAGTGGTCTAGAAATCAATCAACTTAACTGCCTCTGGTGTCTGTCGAGCTCTCCAAATTGCTTCGCTGAGATACTAGTGTTGCTCCACATCATCGTTACCTCTCCCGGAGAATTCTGGGTATCGTGTGAATGATCTCGCCATCTTTCCTTGTATGGGTGGTACTAAAATAAAACCTCTACTTCCTGGTAGAGAGATTGTACTACTAACACTATAGCTAGTAGATATCTATACTGTAGACTTAACACTATTCAATTTTCTGAATTCCTATAACTTAACAAAAAATTTATCAAGTGAATTATAGAGTACCAGGGGAAGGTTGGCACTAGAGCTACTTGAACTTTGGGGAATAGGATTACTTTTCATTATGGGTGCCGGCCTCTCTCGGAATAGTTGCTCCATCACAACATGCAATTCCACATAGGATATCTCATCGGGGCGCACGTCCTCCACATTATAATTTTCCCCCTTTTCTCTCCGGGTTGGGCTCCTATACACTTGCCTAACTTCCTTAATGGTCCCTCCTATTCCTTGGGATCCCATCTGACCTTCCCTTTCCTTTGTCATCTATGACACATTTTACTTGTCCATTACTTTCCTGCTTCTCAAACTCTTTCATCATCCTTTCCCGCCACTTCTCAGCAATCTGCGCCCTCCGATGTGCTCGTCTCTCTCTCAATCTACTAAAATTTCTGACATCCATATCCCTATTCTCCCTTCTTAATTATTTGTAGCATCTCTCCATTAGCTCCTTCCCCAGTACTGGAGGTTTAAGTCTCCATCTCAGAACTTTGAAATTCCATCAAACCCTCGTCCACCATTAAAGCTTTGATCCACAACGGGATTTCCTTCAACAGTTCTCCCCCCAACCCGGATATGAATATATATTTGGCTTTTGTAAAGGATTGGTAACACTAAGTTGCAAATTCCAAAATGTATCCCTCCAAGGCAGATTGTACCCAAAAATATATAGCTCGGGTCAAATCGATATCTAGCTGATGGAGTGCTACTAGATCCGTGTGCGTCCACTTGCGACAGAATCTACACAATCCTCCTGGGAGTGACTTTATTTGTAGTCTCTGCAACCAATTATATAGCTCTTTGGGAAGCTTTCCCCAAAAAAATTCGTATAGGTCACTTGTAGATTCGGAAATCAGGAACCGATATTTGACAATATTTTCCCTTTGTTGTCGAAGCTCTGTTTGTTGCGATATGAACTGGTCTAAATGATTATACCACCAGCTTCATAGTTCTCTCTCATAGATCCATGATACCATGATCTAACTCCTAAATGAATTTTCAGGTCCCAGCAATGGAACCATTTGTTGGTGAAAAAATTAGGTCTCTGGGCAAAACCCAGGTTCAAAGTTGAGGCCAACAAGGGTTCCACAGTAGTCTAGCATAATGCCGACATTTTCACCCTACTCCCAAGATCATAGCATCTCACCCGAGGCGTGTCGTGACCTTAGTAAGATTAGAAGACAGATCATGTAGAAAACAATTGTAGCCATGAAGAACAACGATGGAACTTCGAAGCAACAAACATATCACAACTCTTTGTATAACTATCACTCATCAAAGCATGTTCAGAATGTTGAATTAAAATTTAAATAGGGCATACATTCATAGTAAGCAAATGACTATCAATTAACTCATAACATTACACACAACAACAACTAGATTTCATTGTCAATAACAGAACAACATACATCTACTCTGCGGAGTCTATTATAGTTTGGTTAAGTAAAATAGAGTTCTCACAGAGCTCTCCTAAGGCTCTGCTCTCCGAATCGGCCTTCTGCCGCACTGACAAACTCCTTTCCTCCACTAGTTGACTGCCTATTTGTTCCTTCGCCGATGTGACTGTTAGTCCTTCCTCTTTTCCTGCTTTGCTACTTTCTGCCTCTTCTTGATTACTGGGAGTTCTGTTGATTTTTCTTGTCTCTTGTATCTGCCATCTACACCGGTCTCCACAACTGTCGCGCCACCTATCTTCCGGCTTTACGAAATCGTGGCACCGAACTGTCTACCGTGATTATGTTCTGCCACCTTTCCGCCAAACTTCCGCAACTCAAAACTATTTCTTTTTCAAAACAAAGGCCCCAACAACACCCTAAATCTTGCGGCGATCATAGTGGACAAACCAACCATTGGAATCAAGATCTGTCAGTTGCAGGTAAGAGGCCTAACCCTACTCTTTCATTTAAGGGGATAAAAATTTTAGTTTAGGCACCCAGAGCTCATGAACAGTCCAGGTCACACTTTTTGGGGTCTGTGTTGTGACCTAGGTAGCAGGTACTCAACAGAAAATGACGACCTATGCTAGGAAATGACATGAAAAGTGCGACCTATCAGAGAAAGGAGTTTCAGTGTTGTTTTTGGCTGAGAGATGGGATTTTTATGGTTGAGGGGCATAGGTGCCCCCAAGCATGTTATGGGAATGTCAAATGTATTTAGAAAAGTAGAATATAAACACATGTTTATGATGTGGTTCACCATTTGTTTAATTTATGGTTATCTTCCGAGGGAAGAATGGAAAGATGCAATTAGAGAAAGGGAATGGGGTATTACCAATATCTTTTGGTACTGCATATCTGAGGCAAATGGACTATATTTCTGGGTTCGCATACATGGTGTCACTATCCCAAAGAGTGGATTTGGATATAATGAACTGGTGCTCACCTAGAAAACCCACAGGTTGGTCAACAACAGTGTCTAGGGGACTGGGTTGTTGATGTAACATGAAGGAATGATGAGGGGGATCATCCCTAGAGTGATTTGAAGTGATATTGGACTCTAGAGGTTCTTCTAAATGGGGAAGAAAAATGGTACTAGAGTCGACACGACCAGATGCACTAGGAGGGTTATGGAGAATTTCTTCTTGTGGACTCTCCAATATGGGTGCCCCCTTACCCAAACAATGGGTTAAATGTAATGGCTACAAGGTTTATGTGGTTTGAATGCATGGGTTTGATGTAAGGGGGGGTAGATAAAGTCAAGGGTGGTGACTGCTTCCATAATGTCGTTATCACAAGAGAAGATGGGGTTACTGGTGGAAGAAATACCATGTGGTGCGGAAAAGCTACCTGACTTATCATCATGAGAATTGAGGTTCACATGTGCATTGTTACAGAGGGTGACGAAAGAAAAAGTAGATGAAGGATCCATCGATGTTGAGCCCAAGGTGTTCGCTAAAGGGAGGTCAGGAAAAACACAAGGGGTAGTCCCAAGGGGGTCTTCCACTGAGGATCTCATAAATGATGACATGTAGTGGATAGTTGTCGATGGCTCCATCAACTTGACATCGGGAGTGTTGTCGACAATTATTGTCTACCCTAGAGTTGCTATAGACCAGTGCCTAGGACATCTTAGCATAGCAAGGAGCTCATAATATATCTTTGGTTTTCAATCCAAAAGCTCTCTTACTATCTCTTGTAAAACAAGGAAATTAGTTTAAATGGAACCAAACTCTCTCAGAAGCTGATACAAAGATAAGAATAATGTAGGAACAGCATGCAAAACTCCAATACAAAAGCATCAGAGAGTTAAGAGACAACTTACTGCAAAGAGGGCCAGTTCAAATAATATGCCACAGAAATCAAATATCAGAAAGTGGATGCAGTGAAGAAACATGAAGAAGATACTAGTTAGCATGAGGCTGATACCCAGATACACAACAAAACCACATATGGGCTTATCCAACTAAGAATCCATACATGACAACGGCGTTTTAAAAGCACCCTCCTCAAGTAACTAATATAGTAGAAAATATGGATGAAATGAACATGGAACAGTATATCATGACTAGGCCTATTTAAAGCACTTGACTAATCCAAGTATGGGCACCAACTAGGATGAATCCTTACTTAAGACCAGTGAGCCACTCGCATTCTAGAACATGATACAAGAAGATAAATAGCATGGAGTGAGATTTTATATTAACACATAAGAGAAAATTACATATTGTGAGATACCAAAGACCAGAATCCTCATTACAATTAAACTCCTCCTCACTGAGACCCTACGGGCTCTGAGCCTTCATACAGAAGTGTTACAAGATGTATACAAGAACTTCTCACTGCACAGTTTGCTGATAGAAATCTGAAACCTTTTACAATGTCTTTCTCCTTCATTTTTATAAGAGAAACAGAAAGCTCTAGAGAATGAAGGTAGGTGAAAACATTAAATTGCTTAATTTGAACAAAATGGTGGAAAGATGCCTGCCCATACTGCTTGATGGCGCTGTAGTGCTGAACATACTCTGTGGTTGCTCCATAAAATAAATGCAGTAGGAGTAGATTTTTCTGGAGACAAAACATGAGGAATAAAATATGAAACATTTTGTACTTTTTTGAGAGAAAAATATATTGAAGAGCACCCTGGAGGATCTGATTTCTTTGCACTTGTACTCGAGCCTTTTGGATGTTAAATCGACTTTCGAAATCTCTGGTTCCAACCATTGAATTCCTTGCTCTCTAATTGATATTCTTTGTTATGAAATTAATGTCTTCAGCTACCAGGGTCTATCTTTTGAATTTCTCTGTGGGGCTTGATAAATTTCAGCCTTGCTTCATTAAATAAAAGTCTTGTCAACGATATTTTCTCGGATCTCTGCTTCATCATCCAGCACCTGCTGAATAGAACTTTGAAATGCACTCATCCTCTGTGATGTAAACCCCGGATTACGATGGTTCTTCAGCACCAAACACCTGCAACAATCCACAAACTCATTAAAAGAAACCAGACTCTGTGATGGGTATGCAATGGGGGTGGCCGTGTGACTAAGCGTCGTGACAACAATGGTGGCGGTACACAGGATGGTGGTGAAAACGCAGAGGAACTGTGAAGAATGGGTTGACGGAGGCTTATAACACAAGACGCTAAAATATGGCGTGTGAATGAAATATATTTATATAAATGGCGGAAGGAGAAATAGATGACACGTAGGTGTACGAAAGGTCAATTGGAACAGATGACATGGTGAGAGGCTCGGGCGGTCAACAAGACATGTGAATGATTCCGGGCCACACGATCAGGAATGAAATCGACGGCTAATACTGGCCGAAGGGCAATCCAAGGTGGGCCAGGGACGCGATGGACGTAGGTTAAAGCGTGAGCAGCTTCTGAAGATAGTCACCGTTGGATGGAGGACGCAGATTGGGCGGTTGCAAAGTATTCCGCTACCCGACTTTCGTCCGGAGGTTAACGTGCGGGGAGGGCGAGAGCTTGTTTAATCAGCGCGCATCTCCGGAGCACCACGACCGTTGGATGGAGGCTCTAAGATCTGACGGTGGTCATTAATTCCGCTGCACGTCTTTGATCTGACTTTTAACGCACGAAATGAGCGGTTTCAGTCACCGTACATTTGGACACTTGTCCAGTGATGTGTGGAATCGCTGGCTCTATGGAGAATACCGCCCGCCCAACAATGGTGGTGTGGAATTAACTGCTGGTTTTGGCAATGCGCGCGGGTGCGAGGACCACCACGGAAAACCAACTCCGCTCCGTCGATTGGATTTGATCGGACGGATTCAGACGCGCCCGGAATTTTGAACGTTAAGCCCCTTTCCCTCAGGCATATGGTTTTGTGCCCGAGTCATATGGGAATCAAATCAAAGGGGGCTGAGACCTCAGGGGCTAGGCCCGATACAAATTTAAATGGCGGGTTTAGACCTTTATGCACGGTGTTTTTAGGCGAAGAGGTCAACGATAGGCAGCATATGGAGATTTTTGGCCACGGTAGCAGGTTTTAAAGGTTTATAAGGGGCGGTAGGCCAAAAAATTTGAATGAAGGGGTTGACATGCACAACATTGGCTCCATCTGGGGACGGCATGTTCATCCTCGGACATGTCGAGAACTTGCAGGCCCTTGATCATCTTGTATGTAGATTTCAGTCTTCAGTCCTTTTGATTTTTCCTCAAAACTCATTAGCACACGTCCCTTATAAAAATAAAAACTGGAACAAAGTCTATATACAATATAATACAATAGGCATACTCTGCCCGAATCAAAATTGAAAGTAGGGCTTTAGGAATTGGCCGTTCACAGGGGCATCTAACAAGTCACCCTGCAAATTTTCTAAAATAAACGTATTATTACGTTTTAGCTCCATAATCTTAAATGGGCCAAACCAAAGTGGATCAAATTTAGCATGTTTTCCCTTTTCAGCCCTCCGGATATCCCATCTGAGAACCAGATCACCAATTTGAAATTTCCTGTCTTTTGCATGCTAATCAAATATGTTCTTCATCTTCTCCTGATATTCTGCTAACCTTTGATTCACTTGGCTCTGTGTTTCCTGCAATTATATCAGTTGGTTAATTATTTTGACCATGTCATCTGGTTATTCCTGACTTTCCTGCATGAAACATGCCACTGGCAAAGCCAATTGCATAGGAAACACAGCTGCTCGCCCATATACCAGTTCATAAGGAGATTTCCCAGTTTCTCTCTTGCTAGTTACTCTATTCGCCCACAGAGAAAATTTCAATTGGGAATCCCAATTCTTTTGATTCTCATTAATTGTCTTCTTCAAGGCCCTCACTAGAGTTTTGTTGGAAGATTCTGCCAAGCCATTCCCCTGTGGATAGTAAGCTGTGGAGTGATTTAATGCAATATTATACTGCTGGCAGAAATTTACAAATTTATTGGACTTGAAGGCCTGTGCATTATCAGTTACAATTCTAGCTGGATAGCCAAACCTGGATATGA
Organism: Pinus albicaulis; assembly: GCA_034641835.2. NCBI lineage: Eukaryota > Viridiplantae > Streptophyta > Pinopsida > Pinales > Pinaceae > Pinus > Pinus albicaulis. The sequence goes on from CM076572.1 coordinate 1,267,540,746, forward strand.
TGTTCTCTTCCATGAATTTGATGATTACAGCATCTGTAGCATTTCTCGCAGGTATAGCTTCCACCCACTTTGTAAAGTAATCTGTTGCAGTCAATATCCATTTATGTTGGCCACTTGAAGGGGGATGTATTTCTCCAATAAAATCTAATCCCCATTGCTGAAATGGTTCATCTATATGAACTGGAATTAGGGGCAAAGCAGGTAGCTTTTGTCTCTCAGCAAATTTTTGAAATTTGTCACATGCTCTAACCCAATCAAAAACATCTCCAAATAATTTAGGCCAATAAAAACCAGCCTTCAGGATTTTATGGGCTGTAGCTCTCCAGCTGTAATGTCCTCCACAGATTCCTTCATGAAATTCTATCATTATATTCTCCACTTCATTTTCTGTGAGACATAACAGTAATATACCTGAAGGATCTCTCCAATATAACTGACCATTGGCAACTATATACTTTTGTGATTTCAGCCTCAAAGCCCTGTATTTTGATTTGTCACAGCTGGGTGGACAGCTGAGTGTTAAAAGATATTCAACTATTTCTTTGTACCAAGGACTGGTGAGATATTTTATGTATATCTTTTGAGTGGCCATCTCTAGTCCATGCTGCTCTTCTCCTTTCTCAGAGTCTTCATTCGCTATCATGGTAAAATTTATACCTAGAGCCTGATGATTTGATTCAGACAAAATTTTGGCTAACCCTTGTCCTTTAACCAGCTTAGTGGGTCTTATGTCCAGATCATATTCTTGTATTTTTGCAATCCACCTTCCTCTTTTGCCTTCACTATCTCCTTGAACGAGGATATCTTTGACAGCTGCTGTAGGAACATATGCAGTAATGTGGGATTGCAAAACATATGTTCTAAAGGCTTTGAGAGACTTCACCAGGGCATATGCCTGTTTTTCTAGTATGTTATATTTCAATTCTGCATCATGCAATACCTGATTGAAAAAGGCTATTGGCTACTCATATCCATCTTCATTTTTTGCAACAAGACTCTAGCTACAGTATGAGGTGAAGCAAAAGATCATAAATGGCTTTGTATAATCAAGCCCGGCTAGCACAGGAGTTTTAGAAAATGCCTGTTTTATCCTTGTGAATGCATCTCTGGATTCTTGGGACCATTTCACCTCACTGTTCTTTTTAAGCATATCAGTTATATGCCTAACTATTTCAGCATAGTTAGGAATAAACCTTCTCAGAAAATTAATTCGGCCTAGAAACACTTGTACTTCTTTCTTATTCCTGGGTAAAGGAATACCATTTATGACTTCAACTCTCTTAGGGTCTATTTTCACACCATCTTTAGTTACAATGTGCCCTAAGAGTTTTCCCTCATCTAATGCAAATAAAGATTTTTGAGGATTGAGGGAAAGACCATACCTTCTGCATTTTTCAAAGGTTCTCTGCAAGTGCTGAATGTGTTCAGTATCATCCTTTGAAAATACTATGATATCATCCAGATATACTACCAGAAACTTGTCCTCTTCTCCAACAAAGGCTATGTCCATTGCCCTCTGAAAAGTAGCTCCTGCATTAATTAATCCAAATGGCATCCTGGCATACATAAATGTTGCCCACGGTGTTGTAAGTTCAGTTTTCTTCTGATCCTCTGGGAACACAGCTACCTGATTATAACTAGAAAACCCATCCATCATTGACATTCTGGAGGCCCCGACCACTTTCTGCAAAATGTGGTCCATCTTAGGCAGTGGATAATTATCTTTTAAAGATGCTCTATTTAAATTCTTGAAATCCACACATAATCTTATTTCTCCATTTTTCTTTCAAACAGGAACAAGGTTTGCTACCCATTCTGGGTACCTCAATGGCACAATTATTTTGGCCTTCAGCACCTTCTTGATTTCTTTTTCAATAGAGGGAAGCAGCAGAGGATTTATCTGCCTGAGCTTCTGCTTATAAGGCTTTGCATCTTCCCTCAAAGGAATTTTATGCTACATTATATTAATATCAAAAGTTTTTAGGTCCTGATAAGACCATGCAAATACATCCTTGTATGACTGAAATAATTTCAAATATTTTCTTTTGTATTCCTCTGAAACCTTCTTAGATAATCTTACAATTTTGGGCTCAGCATCAGTGCCCAAATTCAAGTCTTCTACTTGATTTTCTTCTACTATTTTATTATGCTGCAATGGAACATCATTTTTATCAAATAATCTTTCTAGGGGCACTATCCCTCTAGGTATGATATTTCCTTTTAGCTGCGGCACTTTATTGCCTGCTATTTTTTCTTCCCATTTGTTTTCTGAAATATTTTCAGCCTCATTTTCTTCACAGTCATCAATCTCCATATTAGAAACTTCACCCACTGTCTCCAGAAATCTCTTCATCTGTTCCTCATCTTGAAATACTTGCCAATGCTTAGTATTATCCGGAATTGATGGTCTATAACGTACCTCAATTTCATACCTCAAGAGTGGGTTCTGAGGAGGGCGGAATGTACTGGCATCCACAGCAAGAGAATCTGCTATTCTGTTATGTTCCCGGGGCATGAAATGTATATTAAATGCTGAGAAGAAATTCTCCACCATGTCCCAAACTTCATTTCTATATGCCCTCATCCAAGGATGTTTGGTTTGGCATTGATTTCAGACCTGTCTTACCACCAGCTCAGAGTCTCCCATGACTTTTAAACTTTGTATGCCCATATTCTTGACTGTCTGTAATCCCAACAAAAGTGCTTCATATTCAGCTACATTATTGGTAGCCTCATATTCCAATTTAAAGGACAGTGGGACCCATTTGACTATAGGAGAAATTAATAATACCCCAGCTCCGTTTCCTTCTCTAGAATTTGCCCCATCAAAATGTAAAGTCTAGATTCCAGCTTCATAATTTTCTGAAGGCTGCTCATCCTTAATTTTGAAGGAGGATTCATGCACATAATTTTGATCTTCTTCTAGCATAAAGCATGAAAAATCTCCTTCTTTACTATAGACTGGTGAATTTTCAAAGTTATCAGCCTTAGTAACTACCTTGAAAAATTTAGTCTCTCTGTATAACCTCCTCTCCTATCCACCAAAAACTGGGATGGTAGCATATTTTAAATCCAGCTTAATTGACCCACCAATTTTTGTACCCCAGGACCTTGACAGCAACATGCCAAAGCGGGCTGGGATATCAGCCACCACAATGTCCATGACCACACTCTTTGCTGGAATTTGAGCCAAATTGACCACTAAATCTTTAATCATCCCCAAGCATTTGACTCTTTTGGAGTCAAATGAATAAAGGTCTTTATATGGGCGTGTGATTTGCAGTCCTAGTTGTTCCATGACAGATAGAGGCATAAGATTATGGGAAGCCCTAGAATCTAACATACAATTGTGTAACAGCAGGTCATGAATAAATAGAGACACATAAAAAGGAGGAGTAGAAGGATCTACTTCCTCAACATGTGGGCCAAAGACTACCATGGGTCTTTCTTGTTGAAGGTTTAAACTATCAGGCACAATTGTTATTTCAGGAGGGAGCATAAAAGAAGTAACTTGAGACTGATATGCAGGTTGTTTTAGCAGCTCGGTCAAGGGGACTGGAATTTTAATTTTCTCAAGTTATTTTTGCAAACTAAAAGCAAGAGGGGGATATTCTATCACAACTTCTTTTGACTCTTTATTTTCAGCTGAAAATTTAATTTCTTTTGACACAGATTCATCATTAGGAGGACTGACTACTTTTGAAGAAGAAGGGGCTTGGTCATTAGACTGTAAGGGAGTATTTAGAGGACTCTTACCTTTTCCTGTGCTCTTCTTCATTGCTGACTCCTTTTGAGCAGGTGCTTCCTTTTGAGGGGGCTCTTCTTCTTGATCTTGAGTCCGGATCCTCTTCCTTGAAGATCTGAGATCATATTTTACATTGAATTGTGCTTGCATGAAATCAGCAAATTGCTTACAATAATGATCAATCTCTGCTTCTTCTTCTTCTTCTTGCAATGGGCATTCTATATCATCATTGTTTGAAAAAGCAAGATTTGAGTCTTCTAATTCATAAGCAGCATCTTCGGTGAAGTCATCTGCTGGACCTTCCGGGTACAATGGGTGTGGTACCTGATCTGGTTGCTCTTTTGCTTCTCTTGGCAATATATGCAGTGGTGGTCTCTTGAACTGAGGATTGTATCCTCTGTTTGGAGCATTATAAAAATTCTTGGGAGCTGAATTCCTGGCCTCCAATTCGAGCTTACCCAACTTATTAGACATATTTTTGATCATTTTGCTCATTTCTTCAATTCTGTCTACGTCTTTGTCTTGATTGGAGGTAGAAACTTCTTCCTTGCCTCTTCTCCTGGTGTCCTGTTCAACTTTTCCTTTTAATTTTCCAGTGGAAGAAAAGTTTGCTTCCAGCTCAAGAGCATCTGACTGAGCATCATATAAGGTAGCAGGTTTTCTTTCCCTTAGAGAGAATCCAAAATCTGAGTCAAATACTGCTATGAAAACAACTTTGGCAGCATTCTGATGTGGCTTCATATCAGCAGGGAGATTTAGATATAACTTATTAAATCTCTTGATAAAATCTGACACTCCTTCATTATGTTTCTTCTTAAGAGTATTGAATTCAGTAAGACACTGTCCATGGTCTTTCTTTTCTCCCCATTTCCTAAGAAAAGTATTCTCCATGTCATCCCAGGTGGTCACTGAACGGTTTCCCAAGGTCTTGAACCATTTTTTGGCTTCACCCTCCAAATATTGTACAAATAATCTTAAGACCACATCCAAATGTTCAACGTTAAGGTTCCCTGCAAAGGAGCAGAAAGTCTCAAGATGTTTCTAGCATCAATTTCGTTTTCTCCATTAAATCTAGGCAGAATCTTCAAATAATCCTGTGGCATATCATTCAGCACTTGTGGGAGTGCTAAAGGAGCATATTTGTTCAATAGAAAAGCTGGTGCATTAGCCATTGGAGGAGGTGGGGGCTGTGCAACAGTTTGATTTACAAATGGAGGAAGTGGAGGAGGTGGGAAAGGAGTATGTATAACAGTTGGAATGTGATGTACAAAGGTCTGAGGTGTGGATGGAAACAATTCACGATTAACAAAGGCTACCTCTGTGATTTCTTTAACTTCTTCGGCCTCAGGGGTGAGATGAAGGTTTTCTTTGGTTCTATCACTTCCCCTGGGTGGGCTATCTGAGTAATATTCATGATTTTCTTCAGTAAAGTCAGGATTTTCTATTGGAATTTCTTGAGAAGAAGAGGATGGATAATCTTCTTGAGAATATTCAGGGTCTTCAACATGGGCTGATCGTCTTTCTTTCCAACTTCTTCTATGAGTAATCTTCTCTGGGTCAGATACAGAGGATGCCTTTAACTTAGAGGAATCTGACCTCAAATGTGGCTTTCGAGGAGCCAGAAATACCAATAGATTTATCAAATAGAGAACAGTAGAGTCGCCAAGGTGAGAGATACACAACTCTTCAACTCTCTGTGCTCACCTGATTAGAGAGTGAATATGATTTGTCGAGACCCAGGGAAATTGATTTTCTTAAATTCGTCCCCGGCAACGGTGCCAGAAAGATGTTGTCGACAATTATTGTCTACCCTAGAGACAGCCTAGAGTTTCTATAGACCAGTGCCTAGGACATCTTAGCATAGCAAGGAGCTCATAATATATCTTGGGTTTTCAATCCAAAAGCTCTCTTACTATCTCTTGTAAAACAAGGAAATTAGTTTAAATGGAACCAAACTCTCTCAGAAGCTGATACAAAGATAAGAATAATGTAGGAACAGCATGCAAAACTCCAATACAAAAGCATCATAGAGTTAAGAGACAACTTACTGCAAAGAGGGCCAGTTCAAATAATATGCCACAGAAATCAAATATCAGAAAGTGGATGCGGTGAAGAAACATGAAGAAGATACTAGTTAGCATGAGGTTGATACCCAGATACACAACAAAACCACATATGGGCTTATCCAACTAAGAATCCATACATGACAATGGCGTTTTAAAAGCACCCTCCTCAAGTAACTAATATAGCAGAAAATATGGATGAAATGAACATGGAACAGTATATCATGACTAGGCCTATTTAAAGCGCTTGACTAATCCAAGTATGGGCACCAACTGGGATGAATCCTTACTTAAGACCAGTGAGCCACTCGCATTCTAGAACATGATACAAGAAGATAAATAGCATGAAATGAGATATTATATTAACACATAAGAAAAGATTACATACCGTGGGATACCAAAGACCAGAATCCTCATTACGTATATAACTTCAGAAATTATAACTTCTCCTCACCGAGACCCTATGGGCCCAACCCCACATGTATGCAGGTTTTGAAGATGTATACAAAAGCTTTTCACTACGCTATTGATAGAAACTGGAACCTTTACAATGTGTCTTTCTTTGGTTTCTATAAGAGGTAGAAAACTTCAGAGAATGGGGGTTAGGTGAAAACATTAAATTTGCTTAATTTGAACAAAATGGCGGAAAGTCACCATACCTGCTGACAGCTGTAGTGCTAAACGTACTCTTGTCGCTCCATAAACAAATGCAAGAGGGAGTATATTTTTCTCGAGACAAACACGAGGGATTGAATAAGAACATCGTACTTTTCTGAGAGAAAAATCTATTGAAGTGCACCCTGGAGGATCTAATTTCTATGCACTTGTACTCGTGCCTTCTAGATGTTGAATCGCCATTTAAAATATCCGGCACCAACTATTGAATTCCTCGCTCTCTGATCGATATTCTTTTTTGTGAAATTAATGTCTTCAGCTACCAGGGTCTATCTTTTGAATTTCTCTGAGGGGTTTGATAAATTTCAGCCCTGCTTCATTAAATAAAAGTCTTGTCAACAATATTTCCTCGGATCTCTGCTTCATCATCCAGCACCTGCTGAACAGATCTTTGAAATGCACTCGTCCTCTGTGATGTAAACCCCGAATTACGATGGTTCTTCAGCATCAAACACCTGCAAAAATCCACAAACTCATTAAAAGAAACCAGACTTCAGTGATGGACACGCAATGAGGGTGGCCGTGTGACGAAGCGTCGTGACAACAATGGTGGCAGTACACAGGGTGGTGGTGAAGACGCAGAGGAACTGTCAAGAATGGGCTGATGGAGGTTTATAACATAAAATGATAAAATATGGCGGTGAATGAAATATATTTATATAAATGGCGGAAGGGGAAATAGATGACACGTAGGTGTACGAAAGGTCAATCGGAATAGATGACGTGGTGAGAGGCTCAGGAGGTCAACAAGACATGTGAATGATTCCGGGCCACACGATCAAGAATGAAATCGACGGTTAAAATCAGCCGGAGGGCAATCAAAGGTGGGCCAGGGACACGATGGACATAGGTTAAAGCGTGAGCAGCTTCGGAAGATAGTCATTTTTGGATGGAGGAAGCAGGATCGGGCGGTTGAAAAGTATTCCGCTACTCGAATTTCGTCTGGAGGTTAACACGTGGGGAGGGCGAGAGCTTGGTTAATCAGCGCGCATCTATGGAGCACCACAGCTATTGGATGGAGGCTCTAAGATCTGACGGTGGTCATTAATTCCGCTGCACGTCTTTGATCTGACTTTTAACGCGCGAAATGAGCGGTTTCAGTCACCGTACATGTGGACACTTGTCACCCAGCGTATGGAATCGCTGGGTCCACAGGAAATACCGCTCGCCCAGCAATGGCGGTGCAGAATTAACCGCTGGTTTTTGGGCGCGGGGGCCACCACGTATGATTTGGTTGCGGGCCATTGATTTTTATTGGATCGGACGGCTCTGACTTCACCCGAAATCTTTGAAGATAAGCTCCTGCATGTCTGGCACATAGTTTTTCACCCTGGTCATGTGAGAATCAAAAAAAGGGGGCTGAGATCTCAGGGGCTAGGCCTGATAAATTTTTAATTATGGGTTTTGAGCCTTTTTACAGTGTATTTTTGCGAGCGGGAAGGGTAACGGTAGACAGAATATGAGGGTTTATGGCCACGATAGCTGATTTAAAGGGTTTATGAGGAGCATTAGGCCAAAAATTTAAATTAGGGGGAAACATGGATAATAGGGAGGGTGAATGTCAATGGGAGTGAATGTGTCCTCTGGTTCTGCTAAAGTGTAATGCGAAAATAAGGGAGCAATGGGCTCATTTCACTTGGCCTCGAATTGGGGAACCGCTTCCAAAGAGGAGCGGTACTCTTCGAGGCGGGGACAAAGGTAAGTATAGTGGCCATGGAAATCAAAAAAGGAAACTTGTAATTTGGTAAGTGCAAAGTCTTGATTTTCTTTGTAGAATCAAAGTAAAGTAAACCTAAATTCTAGGATATCGCATCAATACTATTTTCGTTGGACCATGTAAGGTTCAAGACGAAGGTTCACTTATACCAGGTGGCATGATCGACAACATCACACAAAGCACACAGGGGGGTATGCTTTGGAGGCTGAGGAGGAGCAGGTTTGTTTGGGAAACCTTGTCTTTAGGTGCCTTCTTGCAGGCTTTTCCCCCCTCACTCGAAGCTTTTGCAATGTACCATATTGGAATCCCTAGGGTCATGTTAGGAAGAGATAAGGTAGCCATCACAGGTACCGAAAATACTCCAAGAGGGGGAGCTAGAAACGATATCTGACCAGAGGGGTAATGGCTAGGCGGGACAACTCTCACGTGGTTAAGGCCAGGAGGAAATGTGCTAGGAAGGTAGATAGGCTCACGGATACCAACTGCAGATGAGTGGCCTTGAGGATGGGGTCCTGAAGGCTGATTCGAGGTGCTAGGAGCAAGTTGCAGAGGGTGGGGCTACTGATTAGTCGTTGCAGCCACTTGAGGTCAAACCGAGACAATTGCATCATGCAAACGTTCGAAGAGCCGGGATCGAGACGGAGGAGAAAGACCGTGGAATGAGCTAAGAAAGAGGAGTCTTTGTAGACCTGCAGATCGGGGTCAGTGCCCGACTATTTTTATTGGCCACTGAAGAGATGATGGACTTAGGGGAGGTCTGAGATCAATCGTTATAAGGCCACCGAACACGACAATATTTGGTCAGAGGGGAAATAACATCTTATGGTGAACCGTATGGGAAAGCAGACATCACATAAGTGTAGCTATGACCCAATAAAATGTTGTAGTCTAAGGGGGCATTAATGACTTCTATCTCAACACAAACAATCTTGCCCGCAAGAGTAATAGGACAATTGCAGAACATGCCAAGGGGCTGGGAAGAGTGGCCATCACATGCTTAAAGGGTGATAGTGGAAGGGGCTAACTCAGGAGATCTGAGTTACTTCCAAACTGAAGCAGACATCACATAGGTGGATGCCCCCTTGTTAATGATACAACGGGAGACGTTGACATTCCGGATCTTGACAGGGATTTGGAAGGCGGCGGAAGTAGGAAGGGGGGGATGCTCTGGCTTGTCAATGTCGAAGACAATAAAACGATCATCTGAAGGATCCACAACGCCCATGGAAGTTAGTAGGGCTTTTGTTGTGAAGGGAACGACTGGAGGATTTCTAGTGTTGTGATGGTGACAGGGGATTGCGCAAAATCATCTACTATACTATACGAATGGGCAGCTTTACCAGAAGCAACGTTTTGGCATAATGGTCCCTTGGGGATCTTGGTATGAACCTCTGCCTTAGGCTGAGGGATATGTAAAGAACCATTGGTTGTCTAAAGAGAATTTGTAGAACCTAAAGAAGGGGGATCGGGGGCAGACATAGCAAGAGTCTTGTCGTACTGATGTCATTGAGTCTGAAGCTTGAGTTCAATGGTAATGGGTTGGTCAGAGTTCATCATGAGAATCTGGTAATCAGAGGAACAAGATGGAGGAGGTTGAGTGGCCACCTGACCTTCAGGGGGTTGGGTAGCCACTAATCCTTGCTGGGGGAAAAGATTAGTAAAAATAGCTGGCTGGATAGGTGTAGCATTGGGAGGAACCAAAGGGGAGGCTTGTTGTCCTTGGTATGCTACTTGAGTTTCCCACATCTGACACATCTGAGGTAAAAGAGTGCAATCGTGGGTGTAGTGACGATAGACATTGCAACAAGAACAAGGCTTATTCGTGCGAATAGGCCTATCCTGTTTGGCCTGAGTGCCTTGTTGCTGGTTAGCAGTGTTAGGTGAATTCCCTTGGGGAATGTTTCCTAGATTACCTTGGGAAAATTTATTTTGGTTTCCTTTCCTCTTATTTTTGGATGTAAGAGGATTAGTTGTGCCCTTCTGTGCATACACCTGACCCTGGGGGTGGTGGCTACTATTGCGGGGGTTGAGAAGGCAATGGAGGTGGGGGTGCTAATGATGGAAGAGATGGAGCACCAGGTTGTGGATACGGATAATAAGGAGGTTGGGCAACATTGTGGTAAAAATTTTGGGAAAAAGGAGGAGGCATTTCATATCCTAGATACATGCTACCAGGAGGGGGAAAAGTGTTGGAGGAGCTGGCCCCTCCCTGAGGCAAACCATAACCCATGGGAGGATGAGTGTACGGATGAGAAAGGGCTCCAACAATGTTGTTGGAGGCATGGGATTCCCCCGGTGCATTGGCACCACCAGGTCTAGGGAGATCAGGTAAGAAGGTATAAAAATAACTAGACTGTGCGTAGATCAGGTCATATTTCAATGCAATCTAGAGGGCAGCTTCTTTGGTCTGAGGGAAATGAGATGCAAAATCTTTTCCAATAGTAGAAAAAAGGGATCTGAGAAACCAGTCCATGTAGACACGGTCTTCGAAGGTAGGGGCTCGACATAGGCTCTTTCTTCTCCACCATTCCTGGACATGATCATATAGGCGGGTCGCAGAATATTGACGAAAAGAGGTCAAAAATTTGGTACCAGTGTCATAACAAAGGGGAAGCTCGAAGTAAGAAAGAAAATCCCTGGAAAGAGTCACAAAGGTAGTATGAGAGGAGGATGCATGGTCAGCATACCACTTAGAAGCTTCTCCTGTAATAGTACGCTGGAACAACCGAAGACAGACAGAGTCATCGGTGATGGAGTTAGACAAACACCATATGTGGAAATAATGAACATGGTTTGTAGGATCTTCTCTAGCAAGACCTTCAAACTTGGGGATGTCAAAAGGGAGCTTGGTTGGCATAGGAGGCCAACCAGGATCATGGTGTATGGGGTCATTGATCAACTGGTTAAAATTGGGAAGACTGAGACCTACCATATAAGGGAGCAAGGGAGCAGTTGGGATAGTTCCTATTGTGGTCCCACTAGTAGTATTCCCAACATTAGGGTCAGGGCTACCACCAGCGTTAGGTCCTAAACTATACATGATGAAGGTGATAGGAGAAGAACCAGGGATAGAACCAGAAAGGGATCCCGATGAACCTTAAGCGGAGTCAGAATGGGGACTCGATGGAGGACTAGCTTGAATCCTACATGGAAGAGTAAGTATTCCTAACAGACACTGAGGATGAAGGCCAAGAAGTCTCCAGGATAAATGCCTTGGGGGTGCAATGATGGAAGTACAGACATAGATAACAGAAGGAAGAGAGACCAAAAAGGTCAAGGAGGTGCAGGATCAAATGATTACAATGTCGAAAAAGGGGTAGAGAGGTGTGGGATCAAATGATTACAATGTTATAGTCTTGGCCTAGCGGTGTAAAATAGGCTCTCTTCACTTAGGGTGTGTGTGTTAATTTTAATTTTTAAACCCAGACATGTCTAGAGAAAAAATAAAAATGGTGTTGTATAACTGTGAATAAATCTGCAAATAACAGTAAAGTAAACTGAATATGACAGAAAATAAACAACTAAAGATGCATCAATCTAAACCCAAGGAGGCAGGCTTCCTAAAAAATAGTTTATGGGTGGGAAAAATATAGTCAAAACACACAAAAAATGGCCAATGGATCTAAATTCGAGAGGGACAGGGATCTAGAGGTCATATATGCTAGAAATAGGTGCAAAAAACAACAAAAAATCAGAGGGAAAATTGTTCCAAATGAGGTGGTGAAAGGCTACAACTTGAAGGGAAATGGAGGGGACCCTAGAGGAGGACCAAACAAAACTGAAAAGAGGTGTTTTTGATGGATGAATAACCAATCAGAAATGGATCTGAAAGTATAGTTCCAGATCTGAAAAATGGTTGAACACACTGAAATCTCAGACGGCCTGCTTTAGCTAAACTCCTCCTAAAAAGGTGGAAGCGTACTGAAGCCCTAGGGGGATTGGTTCCTACTTCGACGAGTAAAACAGATCAATTATAGTTCCAAGATGGGTGGATACAGAGGTCAGGAAACCCTGAATATTAGCCCAGACAAACCCAAAAAAATCACAGAAAAATTCCCGCAAAAAGTACAGGTCACAGTTTCTGACCTGTTTTCAGCAGAGGTCACAATTTTGAGGCTATTTTCTACATCATAAAGGTTGAGGTCGCAGTTTTGAGGCTGTTTTCAGCATCCTAAAGGTTGAGGTCACATGTTTTGGCCCAAAAAGTGTGACCTACACTTCCGACACTCTCAGGAGTAGGCTTTAGAAAAAAAATGTCGTCTCAACTACGGCTGATACCTGTCACCCTAGGGTTTGAAGCAGTTGGTCATGCAGGGATTTTAAAAACGACAACAGTCATAATAATAAACCCTTTTGGAGTCACCAATTGTTAGTGTGAATTCTAATCACAAGCATATGAAAAAAGCTCACTTTAGTTGTGCATAACAAACAACCCTAACATCAAAGATGGCTACCAATTTCCTTAGATCTGCAGTTAGTTGAACAAGATAAATGCTAAAAAATCTAGATCTATGCAGTTAAAAGACATTAAACAACAAATGATAAGAGTTTCACCATGCATCCAATGAACAAGACAATAATATTTTAAAATAATTTTTGTATTATGACACCTGGGAAGGGAACATAGAAAGATGTTACCTATCCCCCTCAATGGGATGGGTTCTTGTATGTCCTCGGTGCTTCATATCTAAGATCTCTCTCCCTTGATGGTGTAGAAAACCCAGACAAAAATTGAAACTCAAAGGGAGCTCACAAGCAAAATGATAGCAAAATATGACAATGATGGAGGATCAAAGTCAGACCAAAAGTATAGATCCAGAGTGATATTTAGGCAACAAAAGGTAGTGAATGAATTGAAAAAGCCTTCTATTTATAACAAAATATCGAGTTAGTCTAGATATTGGTGCATAATTAAAAAATTATTAACCAAATATAGATCCAACTTTTATGGAATAATTTATTATTTTTGTTGGAGGGAAAAAGAATTTGAATTTGATCAAATCCCTTTATTTGTAAATAATAAATAAATAAATGATTTATTTATTATTTTGAGAGTGTGGTTGAGTAATAATTAAATAAATAGTGATTTATTCAATTATTTATAAATGATTTAGTCAAATTTAACAAGGAATGTTATTTAAATAATGTTTAAATAATTATTCTTAGAAAATAATAAGATAAATACTGATTTATCTAATTAATTTTCCTGTTTTTGGTTAGATATGACAAGGAATATTAATTAAACTGTTGTTTAATTAATTATCCCTTGAGTAAAATCAAACAAATATGGATTTATTCAATATTTCCTCATGGGGTTTCATGTTTAGACCATAAACAACTTAATAAAATATGGATTACTAAGTTATTTTTCATAGTGAAAACAATTTTACCTAGGGTAAAATTTGTCTTACATGGTGTATTTTGGTCCATCTAATAGTAACAAGTTACATGACCAAAAATTGGTGTAACACTATGACTAGAAGTCACCTCCTTTGTCTTACTGATTATTGGCCGAAATTTCCAACAACACTGTTGTGCAGCCAGCCAAATGGTCATTATGTTAAGTTTCATGACCATGATCTCCTTCGTTCAGAAAACATGTACTTTGACATGAGATTAACCGACTTGGGGTGACAGACAGGACGTGATTAACGGTTGGGTTTATTACTATGGGTTGAAACCTAAGCGTTAATGTATACCATGACTTGACTTAAAATAAACTGACCGCATATGAATCCTATCATAAGATATAAAAACATTTGAAATGTATTTACACTACAACACATGGCTTGAAAAATGCGGATGCACTTTTTCATTTATTTTTAAAATCAGAGCATGTTACTAGAATTTCTAGCAGCATTGGAATAAAAGAAAAACAAACATAAACATGAATATAATAAATTGTTCGAAAAGACTAAAATAGGTGCTATCGCAAATTTCGATAGCGACCAATTTTTTTTTTTTTAAATTTCAAATTTTAATCCTAAAAACAAAAAATTTAAAATGGACTCGTGACTTAGAAAATAACTGTGCTAATAGCAGAAACGAAGGAAGAATTATTCACATTCTTTCTATAGGAAGATCCCACAAGTTTAACCTTGAAACTAATTGACACATGAAGGGTTGGCATGGCAAGGGGAAATTGACCCAGGGAGTGATAGGCTCGGAAAATTTAGGAATATCTTGAGAATTTGACATCGCTAATTCATATGAATTCAATACACATCATTGAATTTTCCATATAAATGATTTCAAGAGGGAATAATATTACCTGGATGAAAGGAGCCAATATTCCTTCCTTTAGCATCAGCTGGATCCACAAAGGAATTATATGACTCGAGCCCGCTATCATCATGTTTTATAATTCCCATCAATGGCGCAAATTTCTTTAGACATGACGATATCAAATGTCCCATCTCATGACATTTCAAACATCTATATGGAACTACCCAATAGTCAATGGTGAGCCCGATAGAAAAATTTCTCCATCGTATATCCAATTCTATAATTAGTCCTCCTCCCGTCTTGACCTCCACCAGCACCCACGCCATGCGCTTATCCAACTATCCAAAACTTCCCTCATTCCAAAAGTATACCTTCCTTGTGTGGTTTTCAATCTTGGATATCGTTATGGCATTCCATAGCTCCAGAGGTAATCCTAGTAATTTAACCCAAAACAAGTTTCGGCGATGTATCACAGTAAATAGGTTGAAGCCAACCTTCCATTTCTGTACGATTAAGAACCCTCTCCCCTTAACTTAGATATCCTTCAGAATCCTATCTACATCCTCTGATTCCAAAAAATTAAAACAAGTCCATTCGTTGAAAAAAATTATAACACTGGGTCTATAATTTAGTACCGGAAGCCATTTCTCCTTAACCTATTTTTTCATATTTTCTTTTGATATCTACATATGGTACCACTTCCCTACTAATTCCTTATTCTACAATATTTTGATGTTGTCCTAGAAAGAGACAACACCTAGCGCTAATGGCGATTCACCCCTAACAACCTTGATAGGAACCTTCTTATGTTTAGATAGTCTTTCTCATACTGGTGTCTTTTGTTCAGTATTATCCCCTTATACCTTACCCACTCTCAACGAAGGATACTGAGGCTCCTGTCTTATAACACCCGATGTGTGAATGTAATGCAAAAAAACTTCTCACTAAACATGAGCAATGACCTCAATAAGTGGCTCAAGGGATGGTGAGTAATCTTTTTGCATGTCCCCCATCTGTCCCGTGGGTAATATACCACCTCCCTTCGGGTGTATAATTAAAACACTACTATGGTGATAATTGGTGGACAGAGACTCATAGGCTATGGAAAAAACCCCCAAAATTTTTTGACCACTCGAAATTCCCCTCGCAGGGACCCTTCTTCATCCCAATGTATCCCACCTAGAAAACCTAACTACTGTGGCCAATCACAATCTATTAGAATGAATATATAATATCGTACTAGGTATCCATATGTCCGATTTATGTATCACTACTACCAGTCAATTATTATGAATCACCCCCCAGTAGTGACACTTAGACTTTAGATTATGGCCAAAATCAACCACCCTCAGGGTCCCATATGTCTCCAAGTGGGACCCCCCCCCCCTTGTTAGACCAGAGGTTACGGTTGTTGAGTAATTACTCGCCAACTTCAAAATATTCTAGTACTCACTTACAGGTTATATGTATCCTTGTAAGTAGTTGTTGGGCGATTGTAACACCCTCCTCCCACATCTACCCAACTAACCAGCCAACTAGGGTAAACATGTGATGAACAGTTACTATGATATGGTTCAAATCCCTATGAATTAGTTGAGGAAGCGGAACCGACGGAACACAGTTAACTTGGCCTTCTACACCTGCAACAAAACCCCTAGGAGCCATCCAACCCATCTAGATGACCAACTCCTGAGACAAAATGACAGTTTTCTATATTAAAGCCTTAGTCTCTCCCTTGACATGGGAATTCATGTGAATGGGACCCTCCAGTCTGATTTGTATGAGATCTTAATGTAAAAGTGCTTGAGGATTTGTAAATTGAAAGTGTTAGAAACTAAGTTTTTGAGGCCTTTTATGTTAAATTTTTACACACATAAAGCATGAATTAAACTGTGAAATAGCAAAAACATCAGATAATTACACCATAAAAAAACCACAACACAAAAAATGATGAAGGATTTCACCCTTCTTGGGCTACATTTCCTTGATCCATCTTCCAATGGCTTGGTCCTCTTTCATTATGCTAAAAATGGTGATTGCGTACATTTACAGTGCTCAAATGGCTTCAAAACTTGTTCCATCAGCTCCAAAACACCCAAAAATGTCTGTCTAACCTCTTTTTGATTTGAAATTGGTCAAAAACTGAAGAAGTTATGAACCCCCCTAGTTTTTCTACTAACCACATCATAATTTCCCCAAAATCCAGACTGGTCTTACAAATTCACCCTAAATTGTGCTAACAGAGTGACAATTTCATGGATTTTCGAGAAAATTTGTCAGACCGTTAATATGCGCTCCAATGCTTAAAGTATGAAAATTTAATTAAATACAACGTATTCAAAAAACAATTTAATTAAAAATGGTCATTCTAAATAGATCACACCCTTGGTCTCTAGCCATTGGTAGTATGGTGTATTTGTCGAGGGGGTCAGGGCTAAGCCCTCGCCCCTTACCCCCATGTCTACCAACTTAACCTTTAAATAGGAATTCATTTGCATATTTTAATAACGAATAAAGGTGTCTCATTGGTAAAGACCCCGTGTTGTTAGCGGTGAGATCACGGTTTTAAATCCATTGAAGGTGTAGTTTGTCCTTCAACGAATTTTGGTGGCCCCGTTCTACCACGTGGCAGCGTGTGGTTGGCCACCAACCGAACATAAAAATTCACCCATGCAGAACCAATAGAATTAGGCCAAGTGGTGAGGCTAGATTGGCCTAAAAAAACTACCTTTCAACAAACCAGAAGATGCCATGTGGTATCCTGCCACTGGCCCAAATTTTTGCCATGTTAGCTGTCATTTTTGAAAATTTCACTTATTTGGGAAAATGAACAGAACACGTATCTGGGAGCATACGGTGTCTATTTTCTAAGAAATATGTTGTGTTGGATTCAGAACAACGAGATCTATGCAGTTGTTTAGGTTCCACACCATTCCTACTACTTTCATTTTTTAGCATCATTTTGAGCACCTGGTCACACCTCCCCACTGGAAGATTTTGGACCCCAAAATGTCTTTCATTATTGAACATGTGAATGAGGGTACAACCCCCTCACCCTTCCAGTATTAATCCACTGGAATTTACCTAAATTCAACAATTTGAGATTTTCATGAAAAATGATATTTTTCATTGATTCTGGAGACCCTGCCTTGATGTTGTAAGTACCACCTTGCTATAATCCTAGAATTTGCAAAAACAAAAACCTTTCCTTGAAGAAAAAAATGTTCCCTCCTCGGTCTTCAATCAAAGCAAACCTAAACAACTCAAGTTTATACTAACCTTGAGCATTGTTGACATGATGATATTTAGCTTGTCTTGCCTTGTGCTTGGCTCGAATCTTAACCAAATGTGATCGTCATCGCCATGCAACATCCAATTTCAAAGAAAATACTTTGTGAAACCCACAATAAGAAATTTTGAACTCAATCCCCTCTTTTTAAAATTTCTTTGGCACTTGCTCTTTGATCTTTTCACTCTCTTGCACTGGCATCTTGTTCACATCACTGGTCAACAATGATGCATGCTTTTGCAATTTTACCTCTTCTTGTTGACATATTTTTGGAGACGACATGTTAGGCTCCAGAAAACTCTTATCACAACCATTAGAGACCTTAATGAACTCAAAATTTTCATTTGATGCATCACCTTGAAAGGCATCATTCACAACATCTTGATGCTTGAACATTAACAAAGCAAAATTTTGACTAGCATTCATAATTCTCTTCATTTGTCCAACATCTATAAGAGAAAAACTCAATCCCATTATTAAAAAAGTGATACTTATTCTCATGGAAATGAAATATTACTCTCCTATCATAAATATATGGGCTATCCAAAGCATTACCAGAAATATCAAGGGGAACTACATCAAGTTCAACTTCATCAAGAAAGTTTGCAGTGATTGCAAATCTAAGTATGCACTTCCTTGTCACCTACAAATTTTCATTCTTGCATATCCAACCTAAAGGATAAGGTCTTGGATGAGGAATGGTTTCTAAATTCAACTTCTTGACTAAGTCTTCTGAAATAAGATTTTCTTGTGAACCACTATCAAATAGGATGTCAATATTGGTATGCTTTGAAATAACTCTAACATGGAAAAGTTCAATTCTTGTTTCATCATCTTGAGTACTATTTTGACAATTTGAAGAACTATTAATTGCAATGTCATTACCTTTCAAACCCATTGTGATGATATTTATTTCATCTCCAGAATCAGAACCTAAATCAGGTTTTATTGTTGCATTTGGCTTCTCCTTCTCCTTGTTTTTAGGCTTTTGGGGTCTCATCTCTGGATGAATTTTCCAGCAATGATCTTCATCATGTCCATATTTGGAACAGTGTTTGCATGTGAGTTTCTTCTTCTCCATCTTGATGGAAGAATAATTCTCACCTTTACCCTTGAACTTACCCTTTCCTTTCTCTTTAGACTCAAAGGTACCTCGTTTATCTCCTCTGAAACAGGTTTCCCTCTTCCCTCTAGATGTGTGGCCTGTATACATACTTCATCTAAATTTGAAAGGTTAAACATGAGATTAGTATGTCTTGGGTAACTATGAAAACCTCCAATGTACTTTAACAAAGTTTCTAGTGATGTCAAATATACACCCAAAATTAGGGGTCTTCTCCTAAACACTTGAGTATAGCTTTTCACACTTTGTCCTTTGCCTTGCCTAAAGTTTTTCCAGTCCATTGTAGCCTTTTGCATGTCTAAAATGGATAAAATTGTCTCCTTAAGGCAGAAAAAAATCAATCAAAGAGGTATGACCTTACCATGTTTCTTCATGTCCTCTTGAGTTTTGGCTTCCCACCAAATAAGAGATACACTTTCCAATATTAATGAAGCAAGTTGAATATTTGTGTCAAAATCCTTGGTTCTTTGTATCCTGCTATACACTTCAAGCTGACATACCCAATTTTCTAATCTTTCAATATCTACCTCTCCATCGTACATAGGAATAAGATGGAGATTTTGGAGGTGTCTGTGAAGGGCTTGTTGTGGAATAAGATGATGGTGAAGATGGTGGTGAGGATAATGGTGGTGTCAAAGGTGGTTTTTCACCATTCCCATTACCTTTTGGAGGACACTCTCCCTTAGGAATATTGGATCTCTCACCTTTCATCCTTGTGCATCTCTCCTCATAGAGAACTTTCACCATTCTTGTCATATCAAAGAATGATTTCCTGAAGGATTTTTCATCTTATGACATATTTTCAGGCTCTCCTTCATGTGACATACTTGCTGAAGCTTCAACTATAATTTAAGGAATAATTTTTTGTGGAGATTGTGGCAAAATTTCTCTCCTTGTCTTGGCCTAAATTGAGGACTTGAAACCACAAGCTTTCCTTCTCCTCTCTTGAGCTTCAACCTTGTAAGCATCACATACACTTGCAAACAATTAAATCCTCACAACAGAAAAGAAAAACAAACTTGATCTGTATGAGATCTTAATGTAAAAGTGATTGAGGGTTTGTAAATTGCAAGTGTTAAAAACTGATTTTTTGAGGGCTTTTCTATTAAATTTTTACACACACAAAGCATAAATTAAACTCTGAAATAGTAGAAAAAGTAAACAATTATACCATAAAAATAACCACAACACAAAAAATGATGAAGGAGCTCAACCATCCTAGGCTATGTCTCCTTGGTCCATCCTCCAATGCCTTGGTTCTCTTTCATTATGCTAAAAATTGTGATTACATACATTTACAATACTCAAATGGCTTAAAATCCTATTCAATCAGCTCCAAAACACCCAAAAATGCATGTCTAGCCTCTTTCTGATTCGAAATTGGTCAAAAACTGAAGAAGTTATGGGCCTCCCTAGTTTTTTTGCTAATTGCACAACAGTTTCCCCAAAATCCAGATCAGTCTTACAAATTCACCCTCAATTGTGCTAACAAAGTGACAATTTCATAGATTTTTGGGTGAAAATGTCATGCCGTTAATATGCACTCTAATGCCTAAAGTCTGAAAATTTAATTAAATACAATGTATTCAAAAAAAAAAAAATTTAATTAAAAAAAAAATTGTTTCAAAAGGGTCGTGCCCTTGGTCTCCGGCCATTGGTCATATGGTGAGTTTGTTGGGGGGGTTGGGGCTAAGCCATGGGACCTTACGTGGGCCCATGTCCACAAACTTAACCTTTAAATAGGAATTTTTTTTCATATTTTAATAACAAATAAAGGTGCCTCATTGGTAAAGACTATGTGTTGTTAGCGGTGATGTTGCGGTTTCAAATCCGGTGGAGGTGCAGTTTGGCCTTCAACAAATTTTGGTGGCCCCATGCTGCCACATGGAGGCCTCTGGTTGGGCCACGTGGCAGCATGTGGTTGGCCACCAACCGACCAATAAAAATTTTCCCACGCACAACCAATAGAATTCGGCCAAGTGGCGAGGCCAGATTGGCCTAAAAAAATTACCTTTCAACCAACCAGGCGAGGCCATGTGTCAACCTGCAACTAGCCAAAATGTTTTCCTTATCAGTTGTCATTTTTGAAAAAATTGCTTGTTTGGGAAAATGAACATAATGTGTTTCCAGGAGCATATGGTGTTTATTTTCCGTGAAACGAGTTGCATCGGATTCAGAACAATGAGATCTACGCGGTCATTCAGGTTCCACGCATTTTTTACAACTTTCAATTTTAAGCATAATTTTGAGCACCTGATCACAATCACTCCCACAGCAAGGCATGCATGCGACTAATGAATTTTCTAGGTAGTTTTGTGTCAGCGACTCTAGATTTTGTGCCACTTTTTCAGAGCCAGGACTCAGGCCACTTCTTAAAACTTTATGAAACTTTCAGAAATGAAAAATAATATCAAAACACTAATATGAATGTAAAAACTTGAAAAAGGACTTGACTGGACCCCTACTAGCCATGGCAGACATTTTTTCAAACATGTCACAAATATGCATCCTATAGGTTTAAACAACAAATCTGAGCATAGGGGTTGCATGCTTATCTGAGAATCACTAAGAAGCATTAATGCCTCATCACAATAACTGGATTACCATCTATTACGCCATACATTCATTGTACATTCAGTGTTTAACCAAAACATGATGAGAGCCATATATTATCATTGTCATAAAACTCAACCATAACCAACATATAACCGACATAAATATCAAGGATATAAAAGCCATATAAACCACATCTAAAAAAGTATTTTTTCCCATAAAATACCAAAGAGAAAGAGTTATTATTGATGATTACATAGGCTGACCAGGTATGGGACTTCCATGAACAACTTGACCATAGACTAGGTTGAACCAAATATTCCTTTCATCCAGTGACCTCTGTGCCATATTCCAACCATGAATGTGAGATCTCATCAAACACATCAATCAAAACCAAATTAGGGCTTCTAGAGGCCAAACTACCTCAACCCTCGACCATATATTCCACCTCATGGTCGAACATCACTAACGATCACCATAATGTTCTCTACCCAAGTTGTTCAAGGGTCCAGAGAGTTTGCTCCAACCAGGGCTTCTAGGACTAGTAACTCAACCCACAACTATCGTCAGGATTCTATAGTGTTTGTCCAACGAGATCTTACAAGACTAGTAACTCAACCCACAAAGGGATTCCAAAGTGTTCTTCCAACAAAGGCTTTTAGTACTAATAACTCAACCCAAGTTTTTACAAGGCTTCCATATTGTTTTTTCAACCAAGGCTTCCAGGAACTAATAACTCAACCCACAACCAAAGGCACAAGAAAACCAACCAGGAAACAAAATTAAAACCCACAACACCATTTCTATCTAGGAAATGGAAAGGCTAAGAAAAACCACTACTAATCCAATAAATCCTCCATTCTAATGACAAATCATAACCAAATAACCACTTGCATATTCCATGCATGCCAAAACTAGTAATAGAATCATACATGAAACTCGGTACTTGCAAAAAATACATGTTGTAGTTTTTGATCCTGATGTCCTCTTTCTCTTTGATTCTTTTCCTTTTCCTTCTTTCTCCAAATTGCAAGTGCACCACACTCCTCCAAGAGTGCTCCAGGAAAACTTTGTGCATCCAAGATTATGAGAGAGAGATAGAGAATATAATGAGAACTCCAAAAATGAACTAACAAAATTCTATGAAGTAATCCTCATAAGCCTTTTTATTAATGAGGCCTCTAATTTCTTCAATTTTCCTTTACTTTACTTCATTTCCTCCTCACATGCAACCTATGACCTTTCCCCTTCCTTTTCTCCTATTTTCCATTATTTTCATAAATACACGCCGATAAATGCCACTTTTCCTTTTCAAAGCCTTAGCCATTGCCTTTTCCAATTTCCATAGCCATAATAAACCATATGAAGACCCACACTAGGATGTTTTTACCAACATTCAAATTATAATATGTGTCCCATGACCAAGGTATTATTTTACCTTTATTATCTTTTACATGGATTTTTGACCAGGGATGTTACAAACACTCCCTCTTGGGGGGTGTCTAATGACACTGTCCTCGGTGTTCAATGAAACCTACAACCAATAAGACTGCTGAAAGAAAAACATAATGCCCATGGATGTTTATAAATTAGCTCGTTGGAGTATCTACAATGATAAACCCGTTGAGAAGCAAACTAACATGAAAACATAACAACATGACAACCATAATGACATAAAATTGTACTGCTTATTGGAGCTTTATAACACAACTCATGGCAGTATTTAAATCCATATACATATGTACATATACCAAAAAATCATACCAACCATATACCAATGACATATATCAAGGACATTTCCTCAACCAGCAAATTGATAAGGATAGGTAGCCCGCATTTGATCTTCCATATCTCATGTAGCTTCATCAGGCCCAGAGTGCTTCCATTTCACTTTAACCTGCTAGATTTCTTGACCCCAGAGCATG
Source organism: Pinus albicaulis (assembly GCA_034641835.2). NCBI lineage: Eukaryota > Viridiplantae > Streptophyta > Pinopsida > Pinales > Pinaceae > Pinus > Pinus albicaulis. Next base: position 1,267,564,061 of record CM076572.1, read on the forward strand.
AACGTCATTCTCTACAATATACACTACGGTTTTGGCTAGAATTATCCTTCTGGATCCACTTGCAATACGGACCAGAAAATCACATGATCAACATCTTTAAAATACTTTTTAAGAAATGACACATGGAAAACATCATGTACTTTCATTGTAGGAGGCAATGCAAGTCAATATGCTATTGGTCCAATCCTTTCAATAATATTGAAAGTTCCACAATACTGAGGTGTCATCTTGGCACATGATCAAATCCTCAAGGTGCTCTTCTTGGGCTTGATGTGCAAGTACACTTTTCCCCCGACTTGAAACTCCTTAAACAACCTGTTCTAATCTGCATAAATTTTCTTCCTATCTTGTGTTGCCTTCAAATTCTTCTTAATTTCCTACATTTAATGTTCCATCTCTTCTAACATGTATGGTCCTATCAATACCCTATTAACCACATCACTCAAACTGATGGGACTATTACAATTCCATCCATACAATGCCTCAAATAGACTCATCCTTAGTGACTCCTTGTAACCATTATTATAATTGAAATCAACCAATGGAAGGAACTCCTCCCATATATTATTTTGATGCATCACATACATCCTCAACATGTCCTCCAGAATATTGTTGACCCTCTCTGTCTGTCTATTTATCTGTGGATGATAAGTTGTGCTAAAGGCCAACTCTGTACTCGAACCTGCGAATAACTCTTTTTAGAATCTCGAAGTGAACTTAGCATCCCTATCTAACACAATCTTCTTCGGAACACGATGCAATATGACCACATCTCTGATGAATACTTGTGCTACATCACTAATTGAATAAGTAAAATTTACTGGAATTAAGTGCGCTACTATTTTCAAATTGTCCACCACAACCACAATGGAATCATGTTGTCTATATGTCCTCGGAAAACTTGTGGTAAAATCCATATAAATGACCTCCTATTTCCACTCTAGAATCGAAATTGGATGTAGTAACCCACCTAGATTCTTACAATCCACATTTATTTGTTGATAATAGAAGCATCTTGCCACAAACTCTACTACTACTTTCTTCAAGTTCAGCTAGTAGTAGAACTTATTCACTGTTTTAAATGTCTAATGATATCCCGGGTGCCCTGAATATGGTTTCACTTGAAACTCTCTCAAGATAAGCTTCTTGAGCTTGATTTCATTTGGAACATATATCATGTCCTTAAATCTAACCAAACCATTTGTTGTGAGATAATAGTCCACATCCTATGCACCTATACCTACACATGTAACTGTACCTATACATGTGCTTGTACATGTACTCTGTTGTAACATGTGCTTCAACTCCATGTCCCTGTTATTCTACTGACCTGCTTGTAAGATCCAAGCATGTAAATCTATCCATAAGAAAAAATAGTTATTATGTTGTTTACCTGTATCCTCCTGCTAAGAGCATATGCAACTCTGTTCTCTTTACCTTTAATGTACTTGGTCTCAAATTTGAACTCACTAATTGTAGCTAACAATCTAGCTTGCATGACATTCAAATTTGGTTGGTCAAATAGATACCTCAATCCACTGTGATCGCTCATCAGTACAAATCTCCTACCAACAAGATAGTGCCTCTGCATCTTCAATGCATGGATGATCACTGCCAACTCAAGATCATGTGTCAGATAATTATGTTGGTTCTCATTCAATTTTCATTACTCATAACATACTACATGTCCTTCCTGCATAAAAACTCCACCAAGTCCTCTCTTGCAAGAATCTGTGCATACCACGAACTCTTTGTATGGATCTGCAATATTTAGCACTAGAGCATGTGCAACAATTGTTTCAACTACTCAAAACTTTTTGCACATTCCTTTCTCCATTTAAAGTTCTTACCTTTTCACTGCAATGACATGATAGGATATGTAATGTGAGATAAGTTCTTGATGAACCTCCTGTAGTAACCTAATAATCCAATGAATGATCTTACCTCATCCACATTCCTACGAGTTTCTCACTCCATGATAGACATTATCATATCTAGTTATATCGTTATACCTTCCTTGGAGACAACATGCCCCAAGTAATGTACCTCTGTCTGGAAGAAACTGAATTTGTTAAGCTTAGAATACAATGGATGCTCTCGTAGAAATCTCAATATTGTTGCTAAATTTTCATCATGCTCTTCCTCATTCTTAGAATATATCAATATATCATCAATGAATACAATAAAAAACCTTGTCTAGATAACGACACGACACACTATTCATCAAGCACATAAAATTAGCTCGAGAATTAGTCAAAAAAAATGGAACTGCAACAAATTTATAATGGATATAGATGGTCCAGAAAGTTGTCTTGTGAATTTCATCTTCTTTAATGTGTACCTGATGATATCCTGATCGCATATCAATCTTTGAGAACATTGTTGATCCCTTCAATTGATCGAAAAAATCATCAATCCTTGGAAAAAAATACCTAATCTTACTATTCACCTTGTTCAACTACTTATAATCGATTCATAACCTAAGGGTACCATCCTTCTTCTTCACAAACAATGCTGATGCACCACATGTTGATACACTTGGCCTAATGTATCCTTTGTCAAACATGTCCTTTAATTGTAGCTTCAACTCTACCAACTCTGGAGGACTCTCCCTTTGTTCATCTCTTGGTGGCCTTTTACAGATAAATTCAAATGCCCCTTCCCTCTCTTGGTACATTGGTGGATGGTGACCCAAGAGAGGGGATGTGCCACATTATTCCATTGTGTCCTCCCTTGAGGTCCCAAGGAGGCTTAGGCAGTTGTCCTTGGGTGGCCTCAAGTGTGTGATCAATTTCCTGGAGTGTGCCTTGTGGTCTTGGAAAGTGACTTCCGCGACTCTCAGGTCCACGTAGATTTTTGAGGGAAAGTCGCGCAAGGGCGCTCCTATCGAATAAAAATGTGCACGAAGGCACATTCTACTAGTTTCTTGAGTGTGCAATTTGTTTTTTTCTTTTGGACTGTTAGGTCCCTATATTACCAGTATAGTCCCTTATTGTTATTAGTGTAACCCCTTTATTGTTATTATTGTACCCTTGTAGCCCCATTTTTTTATTATTGTGCCCTTAAATTATTATTGTTAGGTCGGCTAGGATTACATTGTGGCCCACTAGGATTACATTATGGCCACATGGACTCCTATATATAGAAAGGAGGTTTTGTAAATTGTATCATCCAAGAATTGTTCATTCATGTAATGTATTGGAGGTTGCCCCCTCGAAGTGGCTTATTTCTAAGACGTGAATATCTCTTTTCTTCTCTTTTTGGAGCTGGTTACACAACATTTGGTATCAGAGCTTTGGGATTCTAGGGTTTCGCTGCTCCAAACAGGTCATCGTGGCATTTTCACTATAACTTTTTTTCTACGAAGCTTCAGAAGCTGAAATTTCTAGGGTGCGAAGCTGAAATCTTGAGGAAGGTTGTCTAAAAATTTCAGATCTTGGTTCGCAATATTTGAGGAGATATCATCTGTGGAAGTTAGGTATTTGTTCAGGCTCATAAACAGGTCATCGTGGAATTTGCGCTATAAATTTTTTTGTACGAAGGTTCAGAGTCTGAAATTCATATGGTGCGAAGCTGAAATCCTGAGGAAATTCTTCAAAAAATTTCAGATCTTGGTTCGCAATATTTTTGGAGATATGATCTGTGGAAGGTAGTGCTTTTTCAGGCTCCTGAATTTCATCTCAAAGAGGTGATCGTGGGAAAAGTTTAATAACTCTCTCTCTGAAGATTGGATTGGAGTGCCGTCAAAAGTGGTCACCAGTACACGGCCTGTAGTTTCTTTGCTATCAATTTCAGAGACAAAGGACAAAACAGTGACATGTGGCAAGTCGTACAAGTTCGCTCTACTGAACCAGTCCAGAATTAGGTCATTGTGGGAGATTGGACACAACTTTGTCTTGGAGAATCAAAATCAGGTCAAACCTGTGGCATTTGAAAGAAGCTTCAGAGGGCTACTACAGGGCTGAATTTCAGATATCGAAGATTTTCAATTACAGAGATAATTCAATTTCAATATCGATCTCCTAAAAGCTAGTAAAAGGTGTGTATTTTTTTTCCGAATTGCATAAGTCTTGTTTGAAGAATCAAGTTGAATTGATTCCAAAGGAATCTTGTAGAATAGATATCAATATTGGATTCTAAAATGGCCCCTAAAAAGAATTCAACACCCATTAAGCCTTCAGAAGGCTCTACTATGACTCATGAAGATGAAGAATTACAACATGATCTATCAAAATTACAAGAGCAAGTGCAACAAATTTCACTCTCGCAAAGAGCAACAAAAAATGAAATGGAAGTTTTGAAGAAAGGTGTGGAAGAGAAGATGGATGGCATGGAAGCTAAGATGGAAAACATGAATAATGATCTAAAAACATACATCGAAGGTTTGACAAAGTTGATACAAGAACGGTTTCCTAATGGTGAAAATATAGTAGAAGAACCTCATGATGAGAACAAAATCAATGTTAATTGTGATTTGATAAACTCTAATGTTGGCGGGAAGAACCACCATATTCCAAAAATGGATATGAGGAAGTTTGATGGAAAGGATCCTGTAGCATGGATACTATAGATGGAGCAATATTTTGATCTCCATAATGTGCAAAACACACAAAAGGTACGCATTGCAACTTTATATTTAGAAAAAAATGCATTTGTATGGTATTGATGGCTTTGCTCCCGTAAAAAAATTGTCACTTGGTCAATTTTTACGGAGGAAATGATAGCACATTATGAGGATACAAAGAGCAACACCTTCTTTAGCCAATTGATAAATCTCAAACAAAAGGGTTTAGTGGGGGAATATCTGGGTCATATTGTATCTCACGAGGGTGTTAAAGTAGACCCTAACAAAATTAAAGCCATTAAGGAATGGAAAGTCCCCACGAACATAAAGCAGTTGCGAGGATTTCTCGGCTTAATAGGGTATTATCGCAAGTTTGTTAAGAATTATGGGAGAATAGCAGCACCTCTAACAACATTATTGAAGAAAGATGCATTTTCATGGACTCCTAAAGCAACTAAAGCCTTTGAACATCTTAAAGAGGCAATGTGCCTAGCACCGGTCTTAGCGACGCCAGACTTCACAAAAACCTTTATTGTGGAATGTGATGCCTCAGGAAATGGAATTGGTGTTGTTTTAATGCGGGAAGGAAGACCCATTGCTTTTGAAATTCGTCCAATCAAAGGAAAGTATTTACAGAAACCTATTTATGAGAAGGAAATGTTAGCAATACTGCATGCACTAAAGAAATGGAAAACTTACCTAATGGGAAGACACTTCAAGGTAAAAATTGATCATGATATTCTTAAACACTTTTTGGAACAAAGACTATCTTCAGAAGAGCAGCAAAAATGGGTCACAAAGATGTTGGGTTATGACTTTGAAATAATCTACAAAAAAGGAAAGCTTAATGTTGTTGCGGATGCACTCTCAAGAAAGAATGAAGAGGTGGAAGCATTGCTTTGTGCCATTTCTATTATCCAACCAGATTGGATAACCGAAGCAAGAGATGAATGGAAGAAGGACAAAGATGTATGGGCACTCATTCAAAAGTTACAGCAAGATCCTAGTACATCTAATACATTTAGTTGGAAAAATGATTCCTTATGGTACAAAGATCGCTTATATATTTGTAAGAATTCCCAACTAAAACAAAAGATTCTTCTGGAATTGCACACTTCTCCTTTAGGAGGACACTCAGGATTTTAAAAACTTACCACAGGGTGAAGAAAGAATTTATTTGGGATGGCCTTAAATCTGATATTCAAAATTTTGTGGCGGAATGTTTGGTTTGCCAGCAGAATAAAGTGGAAACAATTAAGACCCCAGGACTTCTACAACCTTTATCCATTCCAAGTCAACGTGGGGAGGAGATTTCAATGGATTTTATCACAGGTTTACCTAAGTCCGAAGGAAAGAGTGTCATCATGGTGGTAGTTGATAGACTTACCAAGTATGCACACTTTTGTGCATTATCTCATCCATTTAAAGCAAGTACAGTTTCTACTACATTTATGGATAGAATTCAAAAGCTACATGGAAGCCCAAGGGTTATTGTGAGTGACAGAGATCCCATTTTTACTGGAAATTTTTGGACGGAGTTATTTTCTTGTTTGGGTACTCAATTAGCTCATAGCTCATCTTATCATCCTCAATCTGATGGTCAAACTGAGATAGTAATAAATGTTTGGAAGGATATCTTCGTTGTTTTGTATCTGATAAACAAACACAATGGGTCAAGTGGTTACCTCTTGCTGAATGGTGGTATAACACTTCCTTCCATACTGCAGCAAAAATGACCCCCTTTATGGCACTTTATGGATATCATCCACCATCCATCACATCATCTTTAAGGGAAAATTCGAAGGTTCAAGCAGTGGAAGATCACATCGAGCATCAGCAAGAAGTTCTCCAACTCTTAAAGGATAACCTGAATTCGGCACAAAATCGAATGAAACAACAGGCAGATCAACATCGTAGCGAGAGAAGTTTTGATGTAGGAGATTGGGTATTTTTACGGCTACAACCATACAAACAAATGTCCCTCAAGCAAGCAAAGAAGGATAATAAATTATCGCCAAAGTACTATGGTCCTTGCAAGGTGTTGCAAAAGATTGGTACTATGGCATACAAATTGGAGCTTCCTGCTTCTTCGCGAGTACATCCAGTTTTCCATGTTTCATGCTTAAAGAAGTTTATAGGTGAAAATCTTCCAGTTCAAACAGTATTGCCAGAACTTGATGGGGAAGGGAAAATCATATTGGAACCTGAAGCAGTCATGGAAAAAAGAACTCGACAACTACGGAATCGATCAATTTCAGAGTATCTCATCAAGTGGAAGAACTTACCCACCGAAGATTCTACATGGGAGGATGAGAATTTTATACAGAAGCACCCAGAGCTACTCAAGTGTTGAGGACAACACTTTTTTGAAGGAGAGGGGTATGTTAGGTCCCTATATTACTAGTATAGTCCCTTATTGTTGTTAGTGTAACCCCCTTATTGTTATTATTGTACCCTTGTAACCCCCATTTTGTTATTATTGTGCCCTTAAATTATTATTGTTAGGTCGGCTAGGATTACATTGAGGCCCACTAGGATTACATTATGGCCACATGGACTCCTATATATAGAAAGGAGGTTTTGTAAATTGTATCATCCAAGAATTGTTCATTCATGTAATGTATTGGAGGTTTCCCCCTCGAAGTTGCTTATTTATAAGGCATTGATATCTCTTTTCTTCTATTTTTGGAGCTGGTTACACAACA
>CM076572.1:1267571429-1267636894 GCA_034641835.2 Pinus albicaulis
TGGACCTTAGAAATTTTTAAAAATTTTCATATTCTCTAATGTGCCTCGGCCCTGTAAATCCTTCTGCCTGACATTTACTAATCTCATATTTTCTTGTCCGATTTTCCAGTGATAACAGTTTCCCCCTAATGTGTGAGGTATAGGAAGAATTGTATAGCTAAAATACATCATAGTTTCTCTTTTTTGTACCGTGTGGAGAGAGAGAGACTTGCCTGTAGCAAGGAGTTGGAAACACCTTAAACCAAGTCGAAGAGAGACCATGTCCTTTGGGAACCCTGCAAGAAATGGTATGATACAATAAATACAAATTTTCTATGAGGTGGGCATGTCCCATGCTCGTGATGCTTTGGCTAGCTAAACAAATCTATTTGACAGATACATATTCTATCTGTGTCACTAGTATGGTATTGATCTGCTAGTTGATGACGATGATTGTTCACACACTCAGGGGTGTTTTTTCATTGAAAATAGGTGGAATGTGATACCCACATGTGTAAGCTTGGTATGGCATATAAATGTGCATTGTCCACATGGGTGTATGACTGGGACCTTCCCGTGTAAGCATTGTTGAAAGAGATGCTTATAATGGCACGGGTCTTTGATGAATTTGATAAAAATGCAATGGTTTTAAGGTACAATACCATCTTGACATGAAATCTTGTGTCGTAGTCAAATGTCAGGAGGATTGATGACATCTGTAGGCAATGATGTTTCCCATAGTGCCACCCGAGGATGTCCCTTTTGTGGTGAGGGGTAATCCAAGGTACCGCTTCCTTTTTGGGAAATAGGAGTTTAAGTCAACAAAAAGGAAGCCTCAACCAAACAAGAGAGTCACTGATGCTGGGGATCAGGATCTTGGATGTGATAGGTTTAACATAGGCATGATGGCAAGGGGTGACTGAAAATTGATGATGGGGATTCAGTGGCCCAAGGTCGGAGTATAAAAAGCAGCTTGGTGACAGTCATAAAAATTTATTATGGGGAAATCCTTGGAGTTGCTAGGACGTCCAGGGTGGATATATGTAGGTTATGAATGTCATGGTGGCTTATGTGTGAAGGGTATGATACTCCAACCGATTGTGACCAAGGACTACTTCCATGGGAGAAAAAATGGATATATGAGTGGGGGACATTGTTCATAATTTGCGGTCTTTGTACACTTACCAAAATAATGAAACAATGGGATTTGGATTGTACAAAACACAGATATGGGTGCCCCAAAACATGAAAGTGCTCACTCACTGATGATGTGAGGGTTTTTTTGTTGAGGGTAGGGTGCCCCATTGGTTGGTCTCTTGTGTGCGGTGATGAAGTGGATGGAAAATATTGCATATGGGTTATGCTAATGGAGGTATGGTAGGCCAAATGCAAGTCGCAGTGGTGTGCTTTAGATCTGCTTGCGAAACCTGGTAGTCCGGGAAAGGGGTTTTGTTTTGATATGGTAAAACTTGACTTGATGCATGGTGGTTGAATGGGCATGAAGTGCTTCTGGGACTGAAGTTGCATGGACATGGCATCATGATTTTTCTGATATATGGTCTATTTTGAGTGACGGGCGCCATGGAGGGGAGGCTATACCGACCAAAAAGGATGCTTATCATGTGCAAGGTGGGGAAATGATAAACTTGGTCGGGTGCTTGGAACCTATGGTTAATTTCTTGTGGAGAAATGATGTCAGGATATGAAGAGTTTTTATGGGACTCTATCATGTTGAGGGTAGAATGATACATGCTTTGGTACTTTCAGTGGATGGAGCAAAGGGTGGTTTCCACAATACTTGCAACAAAATACCTAGTTGAAAGCATCTTCTTCATTCAAATATTATTTAAATACATGTGGTAAATGAAAAGAAGATGAGGGAGGGCATACCTGTCGGTACTGAAAAAATATTTTTTCAAAGTTGTGAATGTGTGGCACCTCCTTTGGGAATTTATGAGGTGTTGATCATTGTGTTTCTTTCAGTTCTACAATTGATACTTATGAGCTCTTGTTATGGTCCTCCAAACAATCTGAAAAGGGTGACATTTGAGTGTTTGAGGTTTTAAGAGGTCAGAGGATTTTTTGGATCTATTTTTGTCGTTGTGGTTAGTCTGAGTGCCTGGTACTCGCGTTTCTTGAGCTAGGTAGGCCCCATAACGTCTTGCATTTTAATTTTTTCAGTGTGTCGGTGTTAGGGTCCATACATAATAGGCTTGTACGGACTCCAAGTCATTTTATGCCTTGACTGCACGGGCGATCAAGGTACAAGCACGCAATTTCCCCGCAAAACTGATCGTTTTTCATGCATTGGCTTTGAGCACACATTTTCTGCGTCTATGGGAAAAACAGACATGCATCTTTAGCACCTGTCTAAGGAACAGGCACGCTGATAGCCAAAGAAAAATTTTTGAATTTTTTGTTTGGGAATTTTGTCAAATTTTTGGTGCTTTTAGTGTCACTTTTGTGTGCCTGTTTGATGACAGGATGTTGTGGAGGGACAAGGATTGGCCTTACCTCCAGGTCGCTTTGGAAATTGATGCTCATGCGCGCTAGCAGTTGCCGCATTGGGGTCTTCTCAAATTCATGGAGAATGACCTCTTACGATCACATGATCATCTTTTTTGTTACCTGATTCGATGCTAGAACAAGTGACGCAAGGTCATGGTGTTATGGGGGTGTGACCTAACTATCCGTCCCGAGACAGATATCTATTTTGTGACCGGGTTGTTGCCTCAGGGTGAGGCGCTTCCTTATCCACTTCCTGTTGAGAGAGTGCATGTTCAACGGTTTTCAGAGGGTCATTGTGGCAGATTTGAATTTGATTGTACCCAAAGAATCCATCCATGAAGGATAGGGCCTCGTGACCCACACAAGCATCGATGACTTGGTCGATGAATGAGGTAGGGTAATTGTCCTTGGGACATGCTTTGTTCAAATTGTGAAAATCAGTGCAAACATGTATAGTGCCCTTTTCTTTCATGATGGGAACAAGGTTGGAAACCCAATATGTGTAAGCAATGGGGTAGATAAACCAAACTTTGTGAAGCTTGTCGATTTCTCGTTTTATTGCTTCTACCTTGGATGGGTGCAGTTGACGTTGTTTCTAGCGTATTGGTGGTACGTCAAGCTAGGTGTCAATATGGTGCTCTATGATAGTGGAACTAATCCCAAGCATCTCTAGGTAGTCCCACGTGAAGATATTTCTATACTCCTGTAGAAATTGGGTATAAGAGGTTATCTCTTCTAGTGAAAATGCTACCCCCAGTGAGATTTCTTCGAAATTTCCATGATTTTGGGATATGTTCACCTTGATGGTAGGTGAAACGTTTGACATGTTTCCTTCCTTGAACGCATCGGGCATCGGGATGGGGTTCTTGAACCAATCGAATTTTCCTGATGGGAGGAAATATTTTTATTCAATCGCATAAATCTCTTTTTCCCCAGTCTTGTCAGGACTGAACGTTTTTTTTGGGAGAAAGAGTGAGCGGTGATGCATTGCATCCCATGGGTAATCCGGTTCCATCATGGCCTCCAGGATGTCCTCATCTAAATGAAATATGGATCCTAAGGGGGATTGATTCTGTGCAAGATTGTGCAGAACAGGTTTGGTCCGAACGGAGTTGGTCGACAGACACGAAAAGGATTCCATCGTCGACGTGGTGGAACCAAATGCAGTTGACAAAGTGAAAACAAATTGGGTTTGCACTATCATTGGTACAACTACTCTCGTAGTTGTAGCTAACTCGACACCTATGACAGATGAGCATACAACCTGAGTCATGGTTTCGATACATGATGATATGAATCGTATATGGTGCATAGTGTTGTCACCGTTTGGTGGGGGAGGAATTTCCATAACGGGGGCTTGTGTGAGCACACAGCTAGATTCCTCGTTAGACCGAGAACTTTCTGATAGATGGAAGTTGTGCCTGGTATAGAGGTGCCTGAATGTTTCCACTAGTGGAAACGCCTCTGGTTCGTGGTTATGGCCAGTGCAAATGGTGCAAGGTACCACTGTCCCAACTGAGTAGATTGTATGGGAATCAACACCACTCTTCGTCTCAGAAGTGGACGCTCGGAAGGGATCACGCATAGAGGAGAGGGTCCTTTGCTTCCATTTCCAAGTTTGTGGCTTGGGTATGTCTAACTCTCTTAAGGAGTGTAGACTTAATGCCACTCTTTCCACTCTAAGCTTCAGGAGATTATCACATTTTATTGTATGATGAAATTGTGAGAAAATCTGACAATAGTTGTGCGTGATTTTCTCTTGGTTAGAGAGATGTATTTTTGGGAGGGAAGAGACCATGTGTAAATTGTTTGTGAGGTGCTTCAGTTCTTTGCACTGATTGACCTAGTGGCCAATTCTGTTGCATAGCCTGCATGTTATCTTGGGTTGAACCTAGGTCATGCTTGGTTGGCGCACCTTCCTAACTTTCCCATTATGCCGAAATGGGTATGGAGTAGATTGCCTGTGTGCGTTCTGTCTTCCATCACGGTTGTTAGGTATTGGATTGATAAGATCTCAGTGTTTCATCCCTAATACATGTATTATGTTGATTAGAGGGCGTACTCGCGAGATATAGGTACAACACTGCTCATGGTGATTGCCCTGACACACTAGGCAAAACATCCTAGAAATGGGGTTCCCATCCTATTCGTTTGATGACGTGACTGGGTACCAATGACATAGGGCTTCTAAGTCAAGACAAGTGGCAACCACATGATTACATGTGTTACATAACGCGCATGTTGGTATTCTCCGTGGAGGGCAGTTGGGGGTCACTAATGGATCCCCGACTGGCCACTTTTCAGCTGATAGGAAGAGGATGGATCTACTTGTCACATCCTCTTGGGTTTTCGAGCTGTTCATGGATTCAGTGTCAAAGTCGTCTTCTCGGGAGAGGCGAACTATGGCTGTTTGAAAAATATCTAGAGCTAAGAAAAATCGGGGGATGTAATGGCAATGTCCTAAAGTGTGGTTGTCAGCACATATCAGACATGTAAATTGTGTTGCTCGCAAACCAACATAGTATACACACTCTACTGGATACCACATGTGGATGAGTTACAGGGTTGCGCACTCGTCTATGAAGTGGTCACATTAGTCGCATAGTGCACAGCGTATGATAGGAGAGGGAAAGATGAACGAGAGTCTTTCAAGTGACTTTTGTTCCTCTTGTAGGTATAGAATGATGCGAGGTTCATCTCTAGTTGATTGGATGGATGGATCCTCTTGATAGGATTTCTCGATGGCGTGTAAGGCATCCCTGTATCACGGAATTTCTGGGAAATTATGGGTATAGTGCCCATAATGGCTGCAGATATTTCATGCGTGATTGGTACGCAATGCCTTGCCTTGATTTTTGGTGGCTGGTTCCTTTTTACGAGAACTTGTTGTCGCGATATTTATCGCAGAGCTAAGGAGTGGTTTTAGCTCATCCAACTCTAGGTAGATGTGGGTAGGGTGTCCTACTATGTTGCATATGGCGCAAGGTTGTAATTCCCATTATATGGTGGGATTTTCTACCTTCTTCCCCTTTTTATTGGTGTTTTTGGTTGTAACCATCAGTTTTGCAGTGGGAATTTCCTTCACAGGGATGTTTACAACAGTCTCCTGAATAGTTGGGGCCTGCTCAAGATTGAGGGGGATTAACCCTATAGAGGTGATGTGCGCAACTCCCATTGTGGTAGGTAGGACTGGTGTAATATTCCTAAATTAGCTTCATCTAATGGGAATATTAATTTTACTTTTAAAACTTATATGGATGAATAAATGGGCAAGGAGGCTCATAATTTGCTCAAATATGAATAAAAATCCCTCATAGTGTGAAAAGGAATCATGAAATAACCAGATCAAGCATCCACATGTGAACAAGGTCTAAACTATGTGGACAAGTTCAAGTTTGACCAAGTCAACATGATTTGTCCTCAAAAGAGTGGATCCTAAATAAAGCCAGCTCAATGTGAATAGGGATCAATTCGGCTAGTTAAAATGAAGACACCTTGAGTGTGAAAAGGGGCAGGACATGGAGATTCAGTCAAGGTTGACTAAATCAAACAATGTTGTCAAAGGATGAGCAAGGCACATGAGAACAGCGTAAATATGGTGGAGCCCTTGCATGGAAGCAACCTCATAGTGGGTGGGACTCTTGGTGAGGAAGCTCATCAATTATATAATGAAGAAGATGGAAAGCATATGGACATATTGGAGATTATATTTTTATGTGGTCTGCTTAGAATTCCTGCATACTTGGCTGTTTAGCTAAGTTGTTGAACTGCTTAGTGCAAGGGTTTTCCCAGGTGGGGATTCCCTACTCTTTCTTGGAGATCTTGTTTAAGAAATCTAATAGGAGGTTTCTGATCTGAATTTTCCACTACCTAGTATTGGTCCAAGAACTTACCTTCATAAAAAATGCAATCCCTTCAGAAAACTGCATTATTTCTTAAGGTGTGCAGTGGGAGGGGTCAAAACCCCATTTTGAGGAGCTAGTTTCCCAAGAGGAGGATTAGCCTTTCTTTGGGAAAGCTAGAGGAAGAATCTACAGCCATTTCTTTGCATTTTCATCCATTTTTATGTAGAGCTTCAGCTACACAGTGTGATTCAGCCACAGATCTGCAGCAGCTCTTTCATGTATATCATTTCTGTCAAGAAACCCTTGTTGGGTCTTCTTGGATCTGTATAAAAGAGATTAGATCTATGTTTTTATGCCTCATTGAGTAATATAATAAGAAGATCTGATTTATTTCTCTATTTTCTGATTTTTACCTCCATTATACTGCGCAGTCTCTTATGCAGCAACTCTTGTGTATTGTAGTCTTGGGGTTTTGTCAATTTTAAGTTGTTTTGAGCATGGGAGGCCTATTTAACTAGGATAAAGGCATTTGTTTCTGAAAATATTTTGCATGCATGTACTATATTGTCTATTCTAAAGGACACAACCATTTATTTTTCACTGTTATAATTCAATATTCAGAAAATAACGTTTTTGGGGCCAAAACTACTGCTTTTCCCCACTTAGTGACATTGTATAAAGGCATAGTTTGTTGATGTGATTGTTCTATGGAAGCTATGTGTTTAAATACACTACATGATTTAATTCCTTTCTGCTCTCCAACTTTGGAATACCTTTAGGTATTCTTATTATTGTATAAAATCCCAGTTTTGGGATATTACAGTGGTATCAAAGAAATAATCTTGGCTCAGCAAGTGAGCTTCAAGAATTATGGAGTCTTCTCATGGGGAGGAGGATATTTATAGAAGAAATTAGAGAAAACCCTTGTTTTCTGGAGAAATGAGGTTCTCAAAACTTCTCTTTCCAAATTTGCAAGGTGGAAGCAAGGGCATCAAAGAAATGAGGGAGAAACCTGAAAATCCCTCAACAAGATCTATACAAGAGGAAGATTCTAAGTCCTCATCTTATGGATATGAGCACTCAGCCATATCATCATATCTACCATGTTATATCAGCAATTTCTTCATGAAGAGGAAGAAAGGAAGTGTGCCAAAGAGAGATACTCTTGGTGATTATTTGCAGGATTATGAAGCTCAATCTAAGGAGTTCAAAGATAACTTGAACTTCCAAGGATTCTGCAAGATCAAGGAGGACAGAAGCACAAAGGGGAAGCATCATGGTGTGGGTAGATTATTTCTATCTACTTTTGATGGATCACCTAGATGTCCAGCTAGGGCTTGGGTGAAGGAGCTAGACACCTATGTGCAACAACATCAAGTTTCAAAAAATGAGGACATCAAAGTAGCAGCGCTGCATTTTGAGGGTAAGGTTTATGCTTGGTGGTTGTTTGAATATTTTTCCTCGAGAAATTCAAATATATCTAATTATTCACAGTTTATTCAAAGAATAGTAGAAAGTTTTGATGAAGAATAATGTAAAACACTTCCTCTAGAGGCTATCAAACCATTTCAAACAAAACTGTTGCATGTGGTGGGAGGATCTATAAATCCAACTCCATTTCTGGGAACTATTGAAGAGGATGTAAACTTGTCTAATTCCTTGCTAAGGGCAAGATCTCCATTAAATGAAAGGCTTTCTTCTCAAAAGGAAGACATGAAGATTCCTTCTTCAAAAGAAGACCAAGAGCTAAGGTCTCTTATTGGAGATAAGGCAACTTCAACTATTGAAGAGGAGAAAGGGAAGGCAGGAGAAGATAACACAATCATAGCAATGGCACCTCAAGCACCTCATGAAGAGGAGGATGGAGCACTTGCTCTAAGAAAATAAACTCTTGCACTCTTACAAGGAGTTCCAAAAGGTCTCACACATAGAGCTCTTGGCATAACACATGAGCAGCATGTACCATCATTGTCAAATGATGAGATCTTGAGGATAGAAGGAGTAAAAGAGGAGGAAAATCTGTCCACCTACATCCACATCCTACTCTATGCCTTGATGCCTCTTTGCAAGGAGGCATTTCAATAGGAAGACCACCTGATTGGAGGAAAACTAAAGTGTTCTCTCAACTATATGCAACAACAACATATTTGTCTAGAGAGGAAACCTTAGAAGGAGCCACTATAGCACTGAGAATCATTGATGGAAGGCTAAGAAAATTTCTGAAATTGACCTTGCTATCTTCCATTCATCTATTTGTGTTGGAGGGGATAGATTCAAAAATCTGTGTTGATATGAGCATAGTATCAAAAGGCTATTCCATAGCTTTGGAGCAGCAAAGGATACTCCAATATATAATGAAAAATTATGAACATAACGAAAAGATACTTTCATTTTTATATGCAGGGGAAAAACTATGGAAGTTTTGGAGGAAGAGAACCTTTCAGAAGGAGGGTGACTCTCCTAAACTTCAATCTTGTCTTGAGCAAGATCAACTGCAAGAGAGGTAGCAAAAGAAAGTTGGGAATACTCCAACATGTGACTTTGACACCAAGCATGTCAAGGAGGAGAGCCATCATATGGCAAGTGAATCATTTCAAACTTATACAACGCTGTCAATGTTGGGAAGCCTAGACCCTTATTGGGAGTCCCAACCCTTAATGGAATATTCTAAGGACCTATTCACATGTAAGGTTCTTGATGGGCAAGAAATGGATGGGAAGTATAAAGTAGTTGACGGGATCATTTATGTTCATGATCAGATCTACTTCAATAAAGATTCCAAACTCAAGAATAAACTACTTAACACAACCTATGAGGTCTTGCTTTCAAACCCCACTGGTTTCATTAGAACATATCATACTATCTTAGATGGATTCATGTGGGAAAACTTCAAAAAGGAGATGCACTCTCATATGAGTAAGTGCATGAATCATTTGTTGGTTGAGGAGGAACATAGCTCTTGGGGAGAGTTATCATTATCACCTCCTTATTCATCGAGTGTGAGAAGGAGCTCATCCATGAGCTACCTTGCTGATTTGAAACAAGTGTATGATAAACATTGTATTGTTGAACCTCATGATGTATCTATTATATACTTGCATTTTCTTAACACTCATGTGCAAGTCTTGGCTCCAAGAGGGGGCACTTTTTCTGATGGGCTTCATGAGCCACTTTGGGCCATGAACAATGGTGATGCTAGCCATTCCTTGGGAGGTCTTGGAGAGGTGATATACTCTTCATGGTGTGATTCATTAACACCAACCATCATACACCTTATCCAAGCATGCAAGAAAGATGGGGCAGCAAACAAGTGTTGGGGAGAACGCTTGTCATATCATATTCTATGGCAGTTAGGAGGAAAATTGCGCTGGTTGCACATGAGGGACCATTGTCCTTCTCCCTTATTGCATATGGCAGCTAGCATGATCTTACTTATGATCCCACATGCTAAAGATGTTCTTATCTTTGATGGGTGCATGGTTGGAAGAGAGCACACTTGTTGGATGTGTCCTTGGGGGAAGAAAGTCCCTACATTTTCTGCACTATATGTTCTAAGGGGAGCATGGGAAACTATATGGCCACCATTGTATACCACTTGTTTCTTTATGATGGGGACCATATGTTTGGTTGGAGCACTTGGGGAATGCCTCCCATGAGCAATTGGGAGGAGCTTTTCTATGAATTGCCAAGCTGGAAGGTGATTCATTTTATTTGGATGATAGCATGGAGGAGGGAGACCTTCATTGATGATGAAATTCCCCATGATTGTCATCACTTCTATCTTGAGAAGGCCATGGATCAGCAAGGAGGTTTCCACATAGACCTTCCATTCTTTTATAAGGAAGTCCCTTGGGGTTATTCACCAAAGGCCAACTTGCACACTTGGGAGGAGCCATTGGGAAATGGAATTTTGCAGAAATTCTGATGCATTAGTGCAGACTATTGGATGAAAGGGCCACAAGAGAAGGAGGGGAGATTTTGCAGCACCCTTGCAGTTGCTTGAGGACATGCAACATTTGGGAGGAGGGGACTATAATATTCCTAAATTAGCTTCAGCTAATGGGAATATTAATTTTTCTTTTAAAACTTAGATGGATGAATAAATAGTTAAGGAGGCTCATAATTTGCTCAAATATGAATAACAATCCCTCATAGTGTGCAAAGGGATCATGAAATAACTAGATCAAGCATCCATATGTGTGAACAAGGTCTAAACTATGTGGACAAGGTCAATTTTGACCAATTCAACATGATTTATTCTCAAAAGAGTGGATCCTAAATAAAGCCAGCTCAATGTGAATGGGGATCAATCCGGCTAGTTAAAATGAAGACACCTTGAGTGTGAAAAGGGGCAGGACATGGAGATTCAGTCAAGGTTGACTAGATCAAACAGTGTTGTCAAAGGATGAGCAAGGCACATGGGAACAACGTAAATATGGTGGAGGAGCCTTTGCATGGAAGCAACCCCATAGTGGGTGGGACCCTTGGTGAGGAAGCTCATCAATTATATAATGAAGAAGATGGAAAGCATATGGAAATATTGGAGATTATACTTTTATGTGGTCTACTTAGACTTCCTGCATACTTGGCTATTTAGCTAAGTTGCTGCACTGCTTAGTGCAAGGGTTTTCCTGGGCGGGGATTCCCTACTCTTTCTTGGAGATCTTGTCTAAGAAATATAAGAGGAGGTTTCTGATCTGAATTTTCCACTACCTAGTGTTGGGCCAAGCACTTACCTTTAGAAAAAATGCATTCCCTTCAGAAAACTACGTTATTTCTTAAGGTGTGCAGTGGGAGGGGTCAAAACCCCAATTTGAGGAGCTAGTTTCTCAAGAGGAGGATCAACCTTTCTTTGGGAAAGCTAGAAGAAGCACCTACAGCCATCTCTTTACATGTTCAGCAATTTTTATGTAGATCTTTAGCTACATAGTGTGAGTCAGCCACAGATCTACAACAACTTTTTCATGTATATCATTTCTGTCAAGAAACCCTTGTCGGGTCTTCTTGGATCTGTATAAAAGAGATTAGATCTCTGTTTTTATGCCTCATTGAGTAATCTAATAAGAATATCTTATTTCTTTCTCTATTTTCTGAGTTTTACCTCCATTAGATTGCGCAGTATCTTATGGAGAAACTCCAGTGTATTGCAGTCTTGGGGTTTTGTCGATTTTAAGTTGTTTTGAGCATGGGAGGCCTATTTAACTAGGCTAAAGGCATTTGTTTCTGAAAATATTTTGCATTCATGTCGTATATTGTCTATTCTAAGGGACACAACCATTATTTTTCACTATTATAACTCAATATTCAGAAAATAACGTTTTTGGGGCCGAAACTACTGCTTTTCCCCACTTGGTGACATTGTATATGTTGGTGTCCAGGTAAGAATGATTTATCCACCGTAATCTGAAATTAATTTTATCAATCTGGGAGTGTATCCTTTCAAGGCAACATGCAAAGTATATGTAGGAACAAACACATAATCCGTCTTAACCAAGGGTTTATAATTAAGATTCAAAACATTGTCGTGAGATGAAATCAAATACTGAACTTCAAAAGAAATCTTAACAGTAAGAATAATAACAGCAACCATAACAAAGAAACAATTCACACACTTACAAGCACAACACCTGATCAGAAGAGCGGGCCCAACTCTCTGATTAGGGCTGCGTTAGTCACGAAGACGCTTAGAACAGAAAAACCCGTAGTACTTTATTAATCTGTAAGATGTGATTACAATATCCCTTCGGGAACCCCCATTTACAAGAACAATATCCATTTTATACACAACATGGGAGAATAACATATCTCCTTGGAACGTGGTAATCGCGCATTCAGAAATACACATCAGTTGGAACAACACAAACATCAGATGTCCAGGATAGAACAAGGGGCCAAGAATAGGACTAGGGAATCGTGACTCCAGCTGTGCGATCTCCCTATATTTGACTGTTACGAAATCTGTTGCAAACCACTGGAGCGAGGGTTCCTGTTCTCCAAACTGCAGTCAAGCACATATCTTAGTGCCACAAATAGGTAAGACTCTGTGACTTTACTTCATTAATTAAAATATTCCAATTGGACAAGATAGGGGTATTTACTCATAAGTTTAGCATAGAAAATGTAGGTAATTAAACACAAAAGGATAAAAAAGGATGATAAAAATGGTCTGAAAGGTAGCTAGATTTGGTGCCCAACATCTCCCCCCAACTAGCCTTCTGCACGTCCTCATGCAGTCCGCCGCCTCTGTCGGTCTAGGTTCTGCAAACTGTGAGCTTCCTGAAGCCTGGCAAGATCATACTGTAAAGCCATCTCTGTCCCTGGAACTTTAAATCCATCTGAAAGGAGAACTTCCTTCCACCAATCTGCTGGAACAATGTACGTTGGGGTGTAAACTTTTGCAGGCAACCAAATAACAAGATACTAAAACCGAAGCCCCATCCACCGGATCCCACATGTTTGAAGACATGCCACATATCTGGGTACTCTGGTGAGTACTCGTGCAAAGTTGGGTGCCCCAAAAGCCTCTTTGTTATGGACAGTTGTCAGTGACATCATCCACCTTCTCTAATAACAATCAAGGGCCTCTTTTTGACAAACAGTTAATTGATTGACACAAAGGTTGAGGCACCACCTTTGTGTCCTCAGCATTCTATCTCTGTTCCCCTCAAATTTCAAAAAGTTATGGTGTTTATTGCACATTGTATCTAACCTCTCATGTTCTCTTCTTACTATAAATGGCTTTGTAACTTAATTAGACTCAAAAGTGTTATAAGCCTTCTGCCAATGGATTTGATTGAAAGCATAAGAGGTTATGGCCCTCAAATGGATGTCCCCTACATACAGGATTGGGTTAAAATATTTTTCCAGACGTAACAGATACCCATGCAAGTAAAACTCACACATCAGATGTTGAGTTGGCACATCATGATTCCTCATGATTCGGAGGAATTGTACACGATCTTCTATTTCATAACTGACCTCGTTTTTTATGCTTTCCATGTAGAATAAAAGAAAACGTTCATGCAAGAATAAAGAATAACAAGAAGCAGGGGGACGACATGCCATCACATCTTGCACCAGATTGAACATCTGTTCCTTATCATCTTTCATTTCGGCCACTTGTTTGTCCAGCTGCTCCATCTTGAGCTACTGCTTCGCATGCCTTAATCTCATAACATCTATGCACTCCACATATCTGAAGACAGTTGTGGAGGTTCTCTCCTCAGTTCTTTTGATCTCATTCTTATACTGAGCCGCAGTAGACTTCCACGTCTGTAATTTAGCCATTAAGGCATAATGTCTGGCTTTGAACAGTTGCTCAATTGGGTCTGTTTCATTTTCTACTTCAACCCCGACGACTTTTGATTTCCTCGCTCGCTGCTTGTACTTGTTTATTCGTTTCTGCATCCTGTGCACTTTCCTTATCAAATCCCTTACCTCCATCTTGAGCCACATTATTTCCTTAAACTGCTGTTGGTATCTCTATTTGATGGGAAGTCTTCGCTGTCCACATAGCTTTGCCTCTTCTTGCTTGACCTGTGTTTCTTCTGCCTCAGCAGCTGGAGGTAAATCCCTCAGGACTGCCTTTGTTGGGCCAATGGTCGGTCCAACCTCCTCTGCCTGTTCTTCTTCTGTTATTTCTTGCTTCACTCTTTTCATGCCTAAGTGCCCCATTGGTTCATTCGTCGAGACCACTTCGCTTGGTCCCTCCTCTTCACCAATGGCCATTCTCTCATCATGTACATTCTCCGCGACCAGTTGTGACCTAGTAAGATGCTCCCCTGCTGATATGCCTATTGGGGCCTCTTCGTGTCGTGGCCTTTGTTTTAAATTCAAAGCCATAGGAATGGAAAAATCTTCTTCCTCTCTTTGCTGCAGGGAATGAGTTACCCTTGCTCCCTTAGGAAGAAAGGTGGGGAACTGGAACAAATCCTCTACATTCAGCCCCGAGGTCAACGTTGGTTCTTGTGGGGTAGTGTCAGCATCACACCTTAGTTCTCCCATCATTTCCTCTGTGGTTTCTCTGGTCGGAGTGGTCATGACTTCTTCTTCAATCGGATTACCCTCCTCCATTGGTTCCATGTTGACAGGAGATCCTTGTAAAGTGGCCTAGGTCGCAATGTTGACCGATTTTCCCTCTTTCATTTGATATGGGTTTACCTTCGTGCCCATTGCACTATCTATTTGCTTAGCTAACTCCATGAACGGTGCTAGTAGTTCTTGTGGGACAGCCTCGGCCATAGTACCAGTGAGTGTCTTTGCAACTTCCATCGATTCCATGAGTTCAGCTTGCTCTTGGGGAACCGTCTCTTCTTCACATTCTTCAATCTCCATTTCCATCTCTTCCGACTCCTCCTGATCAATGTAATCATCATCCTCTGCATCTTCCTGCATGGCTTTAGGTTCTTCTACCCTAGCAGCCGTAGCGGCTGCTATTTTCTCCTATGTGGAATCCTGAAATAGTTCCCACAGAATCGGGATCTTCCCAATGGCGTTCATTACTAGCAACTAGACTAGCCCATGGTGATAGTGGACCACCAACACCTGTCACGCCCCCCGAGCCGAATTTTCCATCAAATGAAGGCTCCTTAACAGAAAATAGGGCACATTCATTGAAAAAGCCTTTGCTTGTGGAAATCATAGGTGAGCCAATATGCAGAGGTGATATTTGAAGATGGTAGAATATCTTCCTTCACATGTCATATAATTTATAACAACCTCTGCAACTCCTGCCCATGGATGAGGTAATGAAGTTCTGTCATATCCTCAACCCTTCTACGCAATACTTTCTCCAACTTGTAGAAAGGCTTCGAGGATTTCCGGGAGGGGTGTTCTCCTTGAAAACCAGCATTCTCCGACTTGTGGAAATCCACTGACTTCTGCAATGGTTTCTTCTGTCACTAGAATTTTGACTCCACGAACCCGAGAAACTCCTTCTTCCAAATTCAATGTGAACTCCATCACGATTTATTCATCCCATCCATTCAGCCTATCAAAATAAACATCCCAACTTGCATTCTCAAATACTTGCCATACCTCCCGATTACTTTAGATTCTCGTTGAATCATCAGGTTCATGTCGCACAGATCGACAACCCATTGCTGTAGATGCGGAATCAGCACGACGACTACAGTTAGCTGGTAGGGGAGAGTGACAGGGCTCCAAACCATTGGCAACTGAAATAACATCATGGTCACTTTCGGATATAATAGATGAACAATACTGGTACGCTTGGGAGTAATGATAGATTATGGTAGTACTGTTAGATATTCTCAGGATTTAATGCAGCATGTTGGGAGGGTGACTGATATGACTTTTGTGCGCACAAGTACGCATTCCAACTCATACGGTATGATTACGGAGTACTTGAAATCATTAGATTTGGTTAGGTGGGAATCATGTGTCATAAATACCTTTACGAAGTACATCATCATTCATTATGATGGTTCCCTCCCCTCAACTAAATTACGACTATCCTCGGCACGTTTGACCGTCCTTTTGGAATATTTAATTAAATCCATAAAATCAACTGAGACGTACCTGCAGACTTACCTTAAAGTGGAGTAGAAACAGAAATATCTGGTGTAGTATCAGCATACCAGGTAACGACGTCAGTGAATAACATGAACAGTGACTAACAACAATAGTGAGTAACAATAGCTACGGAGTAACAATAGCTACGAAGTAACAACAGTTACATAGTAACAGTAGTTTTGGAGTAACAGCATCAGCAGTGTAGCATCAACTTCAAACTAACAGCAACTACGGAGTAACAGTAGTTGCGGAGTAACAGCATCAGTGGTGTAGCAAAAACTTCAGAGTAGCAGCAGCTATCGAGTAACAACATCGGTGGTGTAGCAGCAACTTCAGAGTAACAGCAGCTACGGAGTAATAGCAGTAACAGTAGTTACCAAATAACAACAACTTCAGAGTATCAGTAGCTACGGAGTAACAACAGTTTGCGGAGTAATAGCAGTTACCGAGTAATAGCAGTTGCAGAGTAACAGCATCAGTGAAACAAAATATCTCTATAGCAGCACTAATGGAGTAACACACCGAATGTTACTTCCCTCCTGGCCATATTTCTTTATTATTCCTGCAAAATACAAACAAGTAAGTAATAACCACATATTATCATCATTATTTATTTTCTTTTTTTTTTCTTTTTATATAGAGAATTGTGAGAGTGTCCTCTATTGCAATAACCATTAGATCAGCTGAATCTGAAAGGGTTTTGACAATGGCATCTTTAGAGGGTGGACGATGGTATAATTTTAGACGGTGTCCATTCACCACAAACATGGTCTGATTCTCATCAATTGTAATTAATCTAACCGTTCCATTGTCGAACACTGCATCCACTTGATATGGTCCCATCCAGCGAGTGTGAAGCTTGCCTTTGAAATCCTTAAATCGGGAGTCATACAGTAACGCCCAATCCCCCTCATGAAACACCTTAGTTTTGATGAATTTATCATGCCATTTCATTCTTTGCTGTTGAACAGCAGTAGTTCTCTGGACAGCTACTGATCGAATCTCATCTAACTCATTCAGCTGTTCCAGTCGATGTTTCTGTGCTTCTGATAGATCTAAGCCTACTTCTAGAGCGATTCTGAGTGTGCTAATTTAAAATTCTACCAGAAAAAAGGGGGATTTCCCATAAACTAATTCAAATGGAGAAAACCCCGTTGTGTTCCACCATGTCATTCTATAGGCCCATAAAGCTTCTAGGAGTTTTTGTTCCCAATCCCGGTAATGACTTGCTACTTTCTTTGTCAAGATATTTTCCAATACCTTGTTTGTACTCTCTACTTGCCCATTTGCCTATGGATGATAGGGGGTTGTTACTCTATGTTTGACCCCGTATTTATGCATCAATTTCTCTACCATATGGGATGTGAACTGTGATCCTCTATCTGATACAATTTCTTTGGGAGTCCCATACCAAGCAAAGATTTCTTCAAAAAGGAAGTCTGCCACTACTTGCTCTGTTGCTCTCATGACTGCTCTAGCTTCCACCCATTTAGTTACATAATCAGTACAAACTATGATGTAGGCTTTCTGATGAGAAGGTGGGTTAAAGGGTCCAATGAAATCGATGGCCCATTTCGCAAATGGTTCAATGACTATCTGGGGTTGGAGAGGCATTTCATCTGCTCTCCCAAGTTGTCCCATCCGCTGACAGCTATCACACCTTCGAATATAATCCCGAGCGTCATGAAAGATGCAGGGCCAATAATATCCCATCTGTAGCACTTTATGACCTGTCCTTTTGTCTGCAAAATCTCCTCCACAGGGTCCATCATGTGCAGCCTTTAAGATCTCATAAATATCATTTTTTGCCACACAATGTTGGATCTGCTGGTCAATCCCTGTATGGAAGAGATATCCTGCCATCCATGAATATCGGGTACTCTGGTGAATGATCTTCCTTTGCTCCTTATAGGACAAACAATGAAGCACCTCACCTGTAGCAAGATAATTAGCAATATCTGCATACCACAGAGTGTTAGCAGAAACTGCAAAAAGATGCTCATCTGGGAAATTATCTTCAACTGGTGTATTCTTACCATCATGTCCTATCCTAGATAAGAAATCTGCAACCATATTGTCTTTCCCTGGTTTATCTACTATAGTAATATCAAATTCCTGTAGTAGCAACAACCATCTTGTAACACGACCAGGGGTAACAGGTTTGTTCATTAAATATCTGATGGATACATGATTAGTGTGCACAAAAGTAGAATACCCAGTAATATAATGTCAGAACTTGTTGATGGCATAAACGACAGCAAGGAACTCTTTCTCAGTCACCGTGTAGTTTAATTCAGCAGGGGCCAAATTCTTACTAACTAGTAGACTGCGTAAGGTACTTTATCCTCTTGTTGTCCCAGTACTGCACCAATTTTTGTTTGGGAAGCATCTGTATGAATGTGGAAAGGTAACGCCCAGTCTAGTCCTCTAAGAATCGAGGCACTGCAGACTAATTCTTTAATTCTTATGAAGGCTATATCATAGTCATCTGACCACACAAATTCTGAGTCTTTTGTCAGTAATTGAAATAGTGGGTGTGCTACTTTTGCAAAATTTCTATGAAATGCCTAGAATAATCAGCACATCCAATGAAACTACGTACCTTTGTGGGTGTTTTAGGTGTTGGAAAGTGCAGAATTACCTTTATTTTTGATGGGTCCATCCTGATTCCTTCAGCCGAAAGCAAATGTCCCAAAAATATTCCTTTTTCCATCATCATGTGGCATTTTACTATACTCAAGGAGACACGCGCTTGTATACATCTTTCAAGAACTTTTTCTAAATTTTTCAGCCCCTCTAAGAATGAGTCCCCATATGGAGTGAAGTCATCCATATAAATTTCAACACCATCATCTATCAGATCAGAGAAAATTCCTAGAATTTCCCTTTGGAATGTTGTAGGGGCATTACACCGGCCAAAAGGAAGGACCTGGTATGCGAATGTCCCCCAGGGGCATGTGAAAGTGGTCTTGTCCTGGTCCTCAGGAGCGATCT
Source organism: Pinus albicaulis (assembly GCA_034641835.2). Lineage (NCBI taxonomy): Eukaryota > Viridiplantae > Streptophyta > Pinopsida > Pinales > Pinaceae > Pinus > Pinus albicaulis. Next base: position 1,267,590,290 of record CM076572.1, read on the forward strand.
GGATTTGATTATATCCACTAAACCCATCCAGAAACGAGAAAAATTTCTGGCCAGCCAATGTGTCTAGAACTTGATCGATAAATGGCAAGGGAAAATGGTCCTTCTGTGTTGCCTTATTTAACTCTCGATAATCCACGCAGATCCGCCATTTACAATTCTTCTTAGGGACCATTAATAATGGCGAGACCCATTGGTTGTCTGAGATAGGGTAGATAAAACCCACATCTAATAATTTCTGAAAATCTTCTTTCACAATGTTTTTCAATGCAGGATTCATCCTTTTCTGAGGTTGTCTTACAGGACTACAATCTTCCTTGATATATATGTGGTGGGTGCATAAGTTGGCAGGGATCCCCTTCATGTCTGAATAATCCCAAGTCAAAGATTCCTTATGCTTCTGAAGAAAATCTACCATTTGCTTCTTCTGGGATTCTGACAGACCCGGATTAATATTCAGAGTTTTCCCTGATTCTATCTCTACTTGAATGCTTTCATGAGGTGCATCTACATCTTCATCTAATTCTTCCGTTGTTTCAATAACCTTCTAAGTTTCACAACTTAGGATGGATTCTAAGACCTGCTGATTTGACTCTGTAATGGAACAAGGATCATTCATGAAGGAAGTGATCACGTCATCTTCTGATTCCATCTTCAACTGAAGGGCCTGCCCGAAATTTAGGACCGATCTCACTTCTTCATCTTCGACCTCTACCATAGATACAACCTTCTTTCCACCTACTAAATTTTTAGGTGCATCTGGTTCTGCAGGTGGGTATAGTACCAAGTTCTTGGTGTTATGCCCATTAGAGATAACCATATTTCTTGAACGGCACCCAATATAAGCGTCTGCAGTAGCCAACCATGGCCTACCCAGAATCAAGGGGTGACTGCCCACTGAATATTGTGTATGCAATACCGGGAAATCTACGGGGTAATGCCATGCATCTACTGAAATTTTCATGTCCTCCAACTTCCCTACAGGTTTGACTATAGATCGATTTGCCAATTCCAACACTGTAGGTGTATGCTTCAAATTTTAAAGGCCTAATGTTTGCAAGATTTCAGTGGTGATAACATTGATGGCAGCGCCCAGGTCCACCAGCACATTTGGAATCTCTACCCCATTAATTTGTACTGTCAAAACCGGGTTCCCCGAATCTCCATATTTCACTGGTATTGATTTTCCCATCATGAAGTCCAATAATTTTCCCATAACATGTATAGTGAGGGGGTCCTTAGTTTTCTTCGCAGGTTTCTTTGAACAATATTCCCTAAGAGTATTTGTATAAATTGGCACATCCTTCATAGCTTGTAACAAGGGAATATTAACAAATAAATTATGTAATTCTCCTACTAAATCAAATTCAGCTTGTGGGCTTGGTTTACTTGGTTCAGATTGATGTTGTTTTACAGGAGGCACCTAGTTTTTAACAGTTTTGTATGGCTCTCTAATAGTCGTTTGTGCCTCTCTTTCTTCATTATCAAGTTGTTCAATGATAACCGGAGGGGGTTGGACATTGACTATTCGACCTGATTGCAAATTCATTGTTACACCATTTTTTTGGTCATCTAACCTATTATTATTAGATGAACCCAAGTACACCATGTAAGACCAATTTTACTCTAAGTAAAATTGCTTTCACCATATAAAATAACTTATTTGGTCATATTTAACCCAAAACAAAGAAATTAATTAAATAAATCCTTATTTATTTAATTATTTCCTAAGAACAAGTTATTTAAATCATTATTTAAATAACACTCTTAGTTAAATTTGACTAAATCATCCATAAATAATTAAATAAATAATTATTTATTTAATTATATTCCCATCATTCCCCCAAAATGATAAATAAATCATTTATTTATTTATTATTTATAAATAAAGGAATTGACCCAAGTCAAGAATCATTTTCCCTCCAATAAATATAATAAAATATTCCTAAAAGGTACTTCTAGAATTCGATTAATAATATTTTATTCATGCACTGAGTTCTAGACTGCCCCAATATTTTGCTATAAATAGGGGGGTTTTCCCCATTCCTTGGTCACCTTCATTGCATTAGATCACTCTAGATCTACTCTTGGTCACCATTTTCCATTTTTCTTTGTGAACTCCCATTGAGTTCTATGTTTGTTTTTCTACATCCATAAGAGAGAGAAATGTTAGATCTGAAACACTGAGGACTTCCAAGAACCCATCCCACTGAGGAGAACCGGAAGACACCTTTCTTTTTTTCCTCTCAGGTGCCCCATTATTTGATATAATACAAAATTCTTTCAAATACATTCTTCTTGTCTTGTTCATTAGATCTATGGAGCTATGTTATATTTTATCTGCTTAATATCTTTTGTGCTTAGATCTGAATTTTTGCATCAATCTTAAAGATATTTTGCAGCCATAATCATTGTTAGGGCTATTTTTTATGCATAGCTAAAGTGATCTTTTATGATGAAAGATTCATACTAACATTCATTTCATACAGTTCTACAGTAGAGATACTATACGAAGGTAGGTTAAGAACATCAGCTTGATGGGCTCCTTTATTATTGGGATTAGGATTAGGCTTCATTGGAAGTTGAGGACGGACAGGCTGATTTCCAGGAGGCACATTGGAAGGTAATTGGAGTTGTTGTTGTGGCATCTATTGAGGAAACTTCCCTAAAGAGGGTCCTCACCAAGTTGGAGCCCATGGTGAGCTCATACTGGCTTGAGGGTTCCATTGCTGCCATAGTGGGTACTAGTATTGCGGCCACATAGGGGGAGAAGGCATGGTTTGAGGAATCGTGTTGTAGTTATTGAAATACTGAGATGGATCTGGGTACATACCTTGATTTTCCATCGGTGGTCGAAGTTTCCACGGCTTCTTGGCGCCCATAAGGTACAATTGCTCCGTGTCCTCCCCTGCTCCTTGAAACATTGCTTTCAGGCCCGGCAAGGAAGGGCATGAGCTTGTTACATGATTCAGCTTATAGATGTCACATTTTTCTATGGAATTTAATGGGCATTCCCTTTCCAGATGATTCTTCTTTCACTTCAGGCAAAATATTGCTGTGGTCCTATCCAGTTCCAGCTGCTTCTGCTTTACTTGCAAAGTGTCCATTTGTGTTGACAGGGTACTGAGAATATCTGTCCTTAAGTTGTCTAGCAAGTTCCCGATTTCTACTTTCGTAACACCCCCGCTAGATCCTTTTACTGAACGGATCCTTGATCTGTTTCTTGCAAGCCCCCTCGAGCATTGGATACACAAATCGCAAATACCTTCAAAGGTTTCCTTGGAGATGTCTCCCTTTCCCACAATATTCAACAGTTTCATTGAGTCCTCTCGAAAGGATCGAAGGAGGATAACCTTCAAAATTTCCTTATTTAGATCAGAATCACCTGACCTCTGTAAGAGGTACTTAAACCTCTCCACACAATCTTCCAAACTTTCATCTTCTTTTTGTGTGAACTTGAAAAGTTCCTCCTTGATGTTCTGGGATTTGCAGTAATCCTGGTACTTTTCCAGAAAAGCAGTTTGCATATCATCCCATGTGGAAATGGATTTTCCTCCAAGGCCCATAACCATCGCAGAGTCGTCCCTTTTAGTGTAGAAGGAAAAATATTTAACTTCTGGGCATCTGTCATGTAATCATAACCCCAGCACATTATGTCGAACTCAAATAAAAATGTGTTGGGATCCTCTGAAACAAGCCCATGGAAGTTTGGTAAGGTTGCTAATGGGATAGGCTTTGTAGGTGCGCCAGCTCCCAGATTCCCAATGGGAAATTCGATAGTGGAGGTTGTGGGAGCCATAAATATCTTCCAATAATCATTGGGGATTTCAACAGGCTTTTCGGAGGATGGCCAGGGACTCCTCACTACCGGGACGTGAGTTGCTTTAGTGGCACTTCCCCAGTCTCTTGGCAATACAAATATCCCCTCGTTTCTTCTTCCTGTGTCCTGATGGTTCAATCCCTCGACTAAAACTTCATTTCCCTTACTAGAGCAGTCCGAATCCATTGATTTTCTACTTGTGATTTCTTCCTCTGCTATTACCAGCGCAAGATCCTCTCGGTCCGGTCTACTGCTGATTATTTCTTCCACTGCTGGAGGACCCTGTTGTACCAAATCACCAAGGGATACCATGACCTGCACTGGTTGATCCACTGACTATCCCTCGGACTTCAATCTCCTAGCCCCTAGCCTTGTAGCTGCGCGAGAAGATTCTTATGACTCCACCTTTTCTATGATCTGCTGAATATAATTTTTTCTTCCCAGATCTGGTCTTCCCCTTTTTGGGGCTCTCACACCGCCACTCTTATTTGGTTCTTTTTTCATAAAAAAATTGGTATGATGGAAGGTCCGTGTATGAACCTACAATGCTCCAATCTTGGATTAAGGTGTCAAAAGACCATTCCTTCCCCAAGATAAAAGAGTTCGCAAAAAAAAAAAAAAAAGATAGCAAAACAAAAATCTAGGGTTTTAGGCCCAGAGCAGGGCATTAAAGAACTCCTCCCTCCCTGGGACAAGAACCAAAATAGCATGATCCATATGAAGACCTAATACTCCCAGATCTGAAGCAGGGTGTCAAAATACTCCTCCCTCTCCAGGGTAAAAGCTAAGGTTTCCTCACAAGAAAACACACGAAAGTTAAAAAAATAAATAACTCCACTCGGGGCCTGGAGCAGGGTTTCAAAAGACTCCTCCCTCCCCAGGACAAGAAGATGGCCATAAATCCAAAACAGAAATAGAAATAAACAAACCAAAATCAAAACCTACACTCAAGACCTGAAGCAGAGTGAGAAAGCTCGATCTCTCCCCAGGATGAGAGATTGACCCTCTGGTTGGTTCGAACCATTGCTTGCACCTTGTAAGCCTCTCTGACAACGGTGCCAAAATGTTGGTGTCCAGGTAACAATGATTTATCCAACCTAATCTGACATTGATTTTATCAATTTGGGAGTGTATCCTTTCAAGGCAATGCGCAAGGTATATGCAGGAACAAACACATAATCTGTCTTAACCAAGGGTTTATAATTAAGATTCAAAACATTGCCATGAGATGAAATCAAATACTAAACTTCAAAAGCAATCTTAATAGTAAGAATAATAACAGAAAACATAACAAAGAAACAATTCACACACTTACAGGCGCAGCACCTGATCAGAACAGCGGGCCCAGCTCTCTGATCAGGGCTGCGTTAGTCACAAAGACGCTTAGAATAGCAAAACCAGTAGTACTTTATTAATCTGTAAGATGTGATTACAATATCCCTTAGGGAACCCCCATTTACAGAAACAATATCCATTTTATACATAGCGCGGGAGAATAACAGATCTCCCTGGAATGTGGTAATCCCGCATTCAGAAATACACATCAGTTGGAACAACACAAACATCAGATGTCTAGGATAGAACAAGGGGTCAAGAATAGGCCCAGGGAATCGTGACTCCAGCTGCGCAATCTCCCTATAGTTGATCGTTACCAAATCTGTTGCAAATCGCTGCAGCAAGGGTTCCTGTTCTCCAAACTGCAGTCAAGAACATATCTTAGTTCCGAAAATAGGTAAGACTCCATGACTTTAGTTCATTAATTAAAATATTCCAATTGGAAAAGTTAGGCGTATTTACCTCATAAGTTTAGCATAGCAAATGTAGATAATTAAACACAAAAGGATAAAAAAGGATGATAAAAATGGTCAGCAAGGTAGCCAGATTTGGTGCCCAATAGTATAAAGGCATAGTTTGTTGCTGTGATTGTTCTATGGAAGCTATGTGTTTAAATACACTACATGATTTGATTAGTTGCTGCTCTCCAAATTTGGAATACCTTAAGGTATTCTTATTGTTGTATAAAATCCTAGTTTTGGGATATTACAACTAGGTAGTAAACTGGGATTGTGAATGAGAAGTTTGGTAGGACCACCGTAGCCATGACCTGCTGCGACACAAAACCATCTGTGGGGGAGAGGAAAGGATTTTGGGATGTGGCGTAGGCTAGAGAGGTTGTCGTGGTTAAGAACTCGGTGTCATTACTACTCATCTCCATTTCTTGGCTGGCTTCGATTTTTGATGAGGACATCATGCACACCAGAGCCTCTATGACATCAGATGATGATTCATGTATAACAGGTGTATCTCCTAGGAATGACCCAAGGATGGATGACGGTTTTAACTAGTTGGGGCCATATTCTTGGTACCGTGTAAGCGTCTCGGCAAATGTGTCTACATAGGGTAGAATGACATTAGTCTTTGTTAGGGGTCGCTTGTCGCTATATGTCAATTGGTTGATAGTAATGATGTAATCCTCATGGGGGAACATCATAGTTCGGAAGATGGAGGAGGATATGGCTGACATGGCATACATATAACTTCGTCCGAGTGTATTGTAATCTAGTTGAGCATCCAAGAATTCAATTTCTATAAGGACCGTCTTGACGACTAAGAAGATTGGGATGTTTTGGTAGAGACGAACGGGAGCTGAAGGGTGCCCACCATATGCTCTGTGTGTGATGTCTGATGGCTTTAGCTCGGGAGACTCTAACTTCTGTGAGACATTCTTGGACATGATGGATGTGGATACACCCTCGTCATTGATACATCGTTGAATGGTGATGTTTTGAACTGACACCAGTATTTGGAAGGTGACCATCAAAGGAATCCTAGGGGTGGCTTTATCTAAATCGAAAGACATTAGGCATGAATCGGCAGGGTCGATGGCACCTAATGTGGAATTTAAGGCTTTCCTTTTCTTTGGGCATGATTGTAATACCTCCAAAGCTAACAAGGCGGTGGGAGATTAGGCTAAACTGTCCACAATGATATAGTTATGGGCCGCTTTGGAATGGTTTCCTATCCACCTAGTTGGTCCCTTAGCCATCTTTGGAAAAGGTTCAATAAGTATCTTTGATCTGGTAAAAGGTTTTGTTGGTGCACTTTTACTAGTCCCTGACAAATTGGTGTCTGGTGGGGTATCGTAATTTTAGTTTTGTGTCTCAAAAAACATTTCTTCGCCAATCATGTAGATTTCATGGTTTTGTTTTTCCAGAATCATCAGAATTTGTTTGCTGTTGTTGGGTGCTAACTGTCCCTTGATGGGGGAAAGGATCCTACATGAAAGTTTTCTACTGTGAGGATCTCCCTTGTCCATGGTTATCTTGAAGCTTCGTCAGCTCAGGGAGATCGGGACAGTGGTGAGTGTAATGTTTGTACTCACCACAGATTGAAAAAGGGTGGCTGGTCTAAATACTAGCCCTATTTTTCTGCCCTTGGGAGTTTTTAGGCTCCTAGTTTTGATTTTAGTTGGAGTTTCCTCCAACCTAATATCACGGAGGGCATTGTTGATTGTTGCCCCCCTCTCTAGGATTTCCCTTTGGCTTGTTTTTTCCTTTTTTATTTGTCACGTTAGGAGGATATTTCGAATTCTCCTAATTGTAAGGAGAGCACAATTAATATTGGGAAGGTTATACAAAGTTCACTTGTGCATTATTCTCCATGGGTGGGTTTTGTGCTGGGGACTGGGCGTATTGCGGTCCTTGTTCCTGGTTTATGAATCGTTGTTGGGGGGAGCTCTTCCATCACCATGTATAGCTGCATACTGGGTCCCTTAATCCAGAGGATATGGACCTCTTTACTGATGGTCATATGACGATGCCATATTGGTCATGTTTTGTAAAGGTGCATGATGAATCTGGTAGCTGGGTTGCAGGATGTTCTGGTTAGAATCATATACGTAACCGGGGTACTGAATGCTACTGATTAGGTGATTTTGGGTTAATGACCCAATCAAACCATCTACGAAGTTCGACACGCCTAGAAATTCTTTGTAAGTTTGCAGGTGCAGGGCGTCAAGGAGGATATTGTAAATATATCCTGACTGCATATAGATTTGCTCGAGCTGTTGGGCCTTGCTGATGGAGTCCTCTTCGGATATGGGCTTTTGTATTGCCACATCCTTTGAAATATCTACAGTGAGATTTTTCAAAAATAGGTCTAAAAAAAATTGATCATCGATTTTGGCTTTGCACAAACTATGATGACATCGCCACTCGTGGAGATGGTCCGAGATGTGGACGGCGGGTTTCTGCCTAAAGTGGGTTAGTAATTCCATCCTAGAATCGTGGTGGATGGGTAACTGAAAACAGGTAAGGAACGTAGTAGCGAGTGCGCTAAAAGTTCCATGTGCAGCAGATAGTTGCTCCACATACCATTTCGTCGTTAATCCGGTTAGGGTGCGTTGAAATAGCCTCAGTTGAATAGTATCGTCAATGATGTTGTTCAACGAACACCATAGGTGGAAAGTCATAATATGATTTCTAGGGTCTTCCGCTTGCTTCCCTTCGAACTTTGGAATGTCCGAAGGGAGCTTCGTGGGCATGGGTGTCCATATTGGGTTGTGTGCAATAGGTTCATTCGTTAACTTGGTTAGATACAACAAGTTTAACGAAGCTAATAATGGTGACTGCGAGTTGAGAGAAATTGCAAAGTGTGAAGACATAGTGTTCTGGTTAGCTATAGGGTTTTTCTGCGGTGTACCCGACTGTGAGCTCACTTTGATTCTCGAATGGGTAGTGCTCCTCTGCCCCCTAGGGGTTGTGGGAGGAGTGGAATGTGGTGACCCTATGGGGGTGTTCACTGGTGTGGCATTGGGTGACCGAGGAGGGTTCCCAACTAATGATGCCCCAATAAAGGATGAACCGATAAGGCTGGCAGTTTTCCATCTTTGATGCCTAAATGGCAAAAGACCTTAAACCCCTCCTGGTAATGGGGGGAGGTCCAATAGACGTCTAGAATGAAATGTCTCGTTGGGTCCATTATTCCATCGACTAGGGATGTTTTTGGAAATATTTGAGAGGATAGAGATTATAATCAAAGAGAAAATGTGATTGCATACATAAAACAAAGTGAAAAATTAAATGTAAATTTTATTTTTAGATTAATCCTATGTGACCAGTCAATAAAAAAATAAGGTTTTTTTTTGTGTATGATACTCAAATCCTAGAAGACCTATTCGTCCTCACACTCTCAAATGTAACTGGGCCTTGAGAAGATATCTTGTGAATGCTGGCACAACGTCCCGAAAGAGCTGGCGACGTCCCAGTCAACCGAAGAAAATCGACCAAGGTAAAGGTAGAGGATCTAGTGTTGCCTACACCGTCACCTATAGGGAAGGATGCCCTATTTTTTTCCACTAAGTACCATCGTCCCTCGTGAGCATTCGATTCTTGAGCTTCTTGGTAGATCAACTACCAGTACTGAGTATTAGATGGCTGAGGTAGCCCTGAATAATACCGCATGCACTGGGCCTAAGCTTAACCCCCTCTGGATCGGGTCTCTATGGCACTCGGGTTTTCTTTTCTGTGGGAGGATAGAGGGATTTAAAAGCTCCCTAAAAATTCAACTTATATGTTTCAAGATGTAAACTGACCAAGGCAGCTTATTGGATGCCTACCCCCTTGATCCTAACTTAAGCTATAATTCCTCTTGTGGCTCATGTGGGGAGAGATAATGAGTTTAGTTAAGTTAGATTTAAGGTGGCTTTGATTCACTTAAGGTGTGAAATTGTGTGAGAAAGATGTGAACAATTGCATATTTTTAACATGTGGATATGTGGTGATCCTTTTCAAATCCCCTATTAATCTACGTTTGGTTGTTCCTTGCTCAAAAGAAAAACATGTGTGGATATGGGCCGCTTACAATGTTGCCTAATTAATCTAAGTGATAAACTAAAGGAAGATGGAAAATTATCAGCAGAGAGTGTTCATATGCTTGCCCAGGGTCACCCAAAGGTGCAAAGGCAACATAGATTACTTGCTCTCTAAGGATAATTAAATCCTAGTCCCATCTCCCAGTGCTAAAAATTGAACTAAAATTAACGACTTAAAAAATAAAATAAAAAAATAAAAATAAAAATAAAAAAATAAAAAAATAAAAAAATAAAAAAATTAGCTCAGCATGTGTGGACTAGGGCCACTTACTTTGGCTAATTACCTATGTGTCTTTGGTGTCTAATTTCACAAAACATAAGTTATTTTAGTGTTGTGAAACCAGCTCCAAAATAGAAGAAAAGAGATATTAATGCATTAGAAATAAGCCACTTCGAGGGGGCAACCTCCAATACATTACATGAATGAAAAAATTTTGGATGATACAAATGACAAAACCTCCTTTCTATATATAGGAGTCCATGGGGCCATAATGTAATCCTAGTGGGCCACAATGTAATCCTAGCTGACCTAACAATAATAATTTAAGGGCACAATAATAACAAAATGGGGTTTACAAGGGTACAATAATAACAATAAGGGGGTTACACTAACAACAATAAGGGACTATACTAGTAATATAGGGACCTAACATGCCCCTCTCCTTCAAAAAAGTGTTGTCCTCAATGCTTGAGTAGCTCTGGGTGCTTCTGTATAAACTTCTCATCCTCCCATGTAGAATCTTCGGTGGGTAAGTTCTTCCACTTGACGAGATACTCTGAAATTGATCGATTCCGTAGCTGTCGAGTTCTTGTTTCCGTGACCGCTTCAGGTTCCAATATGATTTTTCCTTCCTCATCAAGTTCTGGCAATATTGTTTGAACTGGAAGAATTTCACCTATAACCTTCTTTAAGCATGAAACATGGAAAATTGGATGCACTCGTGAAGAAGCAGGAAGCTCCAATTTGTATGCCATAGTACCAATCTTTTGCAACACCTTGTAAGGACCATAGTACTTTGGCGATAATTTGTTATCCTTCTTAGCTTGCTTGAGGGACATTTGTTTGTATGGTTGTAGCCGTAAAAATACCCAATCTCCTACATCAAAACTTCTCTCGCTGCGATGTTGATCTGCCTGTTGTTTCATTCGATTTTGTGCCAAATTGAGGTTATCCTTTAAGAGTTGGAGAACTTCTTGTTGATGCTCGATGTGATCTTCCACTGCTTGAACCTTCGAATTTTCTCTTAAAGATGATGTGATGGATGGTGGATGATATCCATAAAGTGCCATAAATGGGGTCATTTTTGTTGCGGTATGGAAGGAAGTGTTATACCACCATTCAGCAAGAGGTAACCACTTGACCCATTGTGTTTGTTTATTAGATACAAAACAACGAAGATATCCTTCCAAACAATTATTTACTATCTCAGTTTGACCATCAGATTGAGGATGATAAGATGAGCTATGAGCTAATTGAGTACCCAAACAAGAAAATAACTCCGTCCAAAAATTTCTAGTAAAAATGGGATCTTTGTCGCTCACAATAACCCTTAGGTTTCCATGTAGCTTTTGAATTGTGTCCATAAATGTAGTAGCAACTGTACTTGCTTTAAATGGATGAGATAATGCACAAAAGTGTGCATACTTGGTAAGTCTATCAACTACCACCATGATGACAATCTTTCCTTTGGACTTAGGTAAACCTGTGATAAAATCCATTGAAATCTCCTCCCAATGTTGACTTGGAATCGATAAAGGTTGTAGAAGACCCGGGGTCTTAATTGTCTCCACTTTATTCTGCTAGCAAACCAAACATTCCACCACAAACTTTTGAATATCAGATTTAAGGCCATCCCAAAAAAATTCTTTCTTCACCCTATGGTAAGTTTTTAAAAATCTCGAGTGTCCTCCTAAAGAAGAAGTGTGCAATTCCAAAAGAATATTTTGTTTTAGTTGGGAATTCTTACAAGGATATAAGCGATCTTTGTACCATAAGGAATCATTTTTCCAACTAAATGTATCAGATGTACTAGGATCTTGCTGCAACTTTTGAATGAGTGTTCACACTTCCTCATCCTTCTTCCATTCATCCCTTGCTTCGGTTATCCAATCTGGTTGGATAATAGATAAGGCATGATCCATTCTTCTTGTGTACCAATACTACAGGAGCAGAGAAAGAACTTTGACTAGGTTGAATTATACCAGCCTCTAACATTTCTGCAATCATACGTTCAATTTCGCTCTTTTGGACATAAGGATATCTATAAGGCCTGATGTTTGGAGGAACACTTCATGGAATCAAATGAATAGCATGATCATGATCACGAATAGGTGGGAGTCCTTTGGGAGTTTCAAACACCTTGGAATGATTGTCCAAGACTTGTTGGAGATCTATAGAAATAGATGATTTTGATGTTGGAACTTCTAGTGAGCATAATTGTGAAATTACGCCTCGTTGTTATTTCTTTAGAAGCTTTTTCATGACATTAGAGCTTATTATCCTTCCTGGCTTCCCTTCAATACCCCGTAATTCGACTTCCTTTCCTTCTGAAAAAAATTTCAAGAAAAGTTCTTGAAAATTAAAAGCTACTGTCCCCAAAGATTGTAACCATTGTACTCATAGTACAACATCAACACCTCCCATAGGAATGGAAAGCATTGGACTAGTCAATACATATTCCCCCATGGTTAGCTTGATATTATGGCATTTTCCAGAGCAACTTATAGTTCCTCCATTTGCAACCATCACTTGACATTCTGGTGCTGGGTATAGGAAACAATTTAATTCCTTGGCTACCTTACAATGAATAAAATTATGGGTGCTACTGAATCAATCAACACTATTACCTTTTTCTTCTTGATATGTCCTTCTATCTTGAGAGTTTGAGGAGTGGTAATTCCTGCCAATGCATTACACAATATGGTCAGACTCATTTCTTCCTCTTCTAGGGCTGGTTCCTGGTGTATATCCTCTTCTTGCTCATTTTCTTCTTCCTCTTCACAATCTATGTAAAATAATTTCTTCTCAGCAGACTTATGACCTTTAGTGTATTTTCTATCACAACTGTAGCAAAGCCCTTTTGCTCTTTTTTCTACCAATTGTTGTGGTGTCAACCTTGTAGGTTGTGGAAATTTAGGAGTAGCAACACTTCCATCTTTATAGAAGTGAGTGGTAGGCTTCCTTGTTGCCATAATTTTACATTCAATTTTTCTTGCCAACCTTAATGATTTCTCCAATGAATCAAGTTCCAAAATTTGAACTTCATGTTGGATGCTATCCTTTAAAGTACCTATGAAGAGATCAATCCCGTGTTCCTCTAAAATATCAGTTACCCTTATACTCAATTTTTTGAACTCCTCAATGTGCTCCCCCACTGAACACTTTTGCTTGAGACTTATCAATTGGCTAAAGAAAGTGTTGCTCTTTGTATCCTCATAATTTCCTATCATTTCCTCCATAAAAATTGACCAAGTGATAATTTTTGTATGGGAGAAAATCCATCAATACCATACAAATGTATTTTGTTCTAAATGTAAAGTTGCAATGCGTGCCTTTTGTGTGTTTTGCACATTATTGAGATCAAAATATTGCTCCATCTGCAGTATCCATGTTACAGGATCCTTTCCATCAAACTTCCTCATATCCATTTTTGGAATATGGTGGTTCTTCCCTCCAACATTAGAGTTTATGAAATCACGATTAACATTTGTTTTGTTCTCATCATGAGTTTCCTCTACTATCTTTTCACCATTAGGAAACATTTCTTGTATCAAATTTGTCAAACCTTCCATGTCTGCTTTTAGATCATTCTTCATGTTTTCCATCTTAGCTTCCATGTCATCCATCTTAGATTCAAACCATCCATCTTATATTCCACGCCTTTCTTCAAAACTTCCATGTCATTTTTTGTTGCTCTTTGTGAGAGCAAAATTTGTTGCACTTGCTCTTGTAATTTTGATATGTCATGTTGCCATTCTTCGTCTTCATGAGTCATAGTAGAGCCTTCTAAAGGCTTAATGGGTGTTTAATTATTTTTAGGGGCCATTTTAGAATCCAATACTGATATCTATTCTACAATATTCCCTTAGAATCAATTCAACTTGGTTCTTCAAACAAGACTTATGCAATTCGAGAAAAAAAATAAAAAAATACACACCTTTTAATTGCTTTTGAGGAGCTCGATATTGAAATTGACTTATCTCTATACTTGGAAATCCTTAACATCTGAAATTCAGCCTTGTAGTATTCCTCTGAAGCTTATTTCAAATGCCACAGGTCTAACTTGATTTGGATTCTGCAAGACAAGGTTATGTCCAATCTCCCACAATGACCTAATTATGGACTAGTTCAGTAGAGCGAACTTTTATGACTTACCATGTGTCACTGTTTGCTCCTTTAGCTCTAAAATTTATATACAGGAAAGTACATTCCATGTACTTCCAGTCACTTTTTATAGAATTCCAATCCGATGCTCAGAGAGAGAGTTATGAAGATTTTCCCACGATCACCTATTTGAGACGAAATTCGAGAGCCTAAAAAAGACCTTACTTCCACAGATCATATCTCCAACATTATTGTGAACAAAGCTCTGAAATTTTGCGACGATGTTCCTTCGGATTTCAGCTTCGTACCCTAAAAATTTCAGCTTCTAAACTTTCGTAGAAAAAAAATTATAGTGAAAATTCCGTGATTACCTTTCTAAGTGAAATTCAGGAGCCTGCAAAAATCCCTAACTTTCACAGATCATATCTCTGAAAATATTGCGAACCAAGCTCTGAAATTTTGTGAATATTTTCCTCAGGATCTTATCTTCGCATTTTGAAAATTTCAGCTTCTGAACCTTCATAGAAAAAAATTTATAGCACAAATTCCACGATGACCTGTTTGGAGCAGCTAAACCCTAGAATCCAAGGCTCTGATACCAAATGGTGTAAAACCAGCTCCAAAAATAGAAGAAAAGAGATATCAACGCCTTAGAAATAAGCCACTTCAAGGGGGAAACCTCCAATTCATTACATGAATGAACAATTCTTGGATGATACAAATGACAAAACCTCCTTTCTATATATAGGAGTCCATGGGGCCACAATGTAACCCTAGCCGACCTAACAATAATAATGTAAGGGAAAAATAATAACAATATGGGGGTTACAGGGGTACAACAATAAAAATAAGGGGGGATACACTAAAATAATAAGGGACTACACTATTAATATAGGGACTTGACATTCAGATTGCAAGTAAATTTCCCCCTACTTGAACTATGTGGTTTCTTTGCGAAAATAAACTTGGAAATTTTAAAACTAGCACCTAAAACTACTCAAATGCAACCAAGAGTGATTTTTAACCAGACATGAGACACCTCACACAGTGCTACCAGATTTATTATGGGCTTCTAGTCACTTTACAAATAAGAAATGAAGGGAAATAGTAGAAATTTTCTGCCTCTGGTTTCCGCACGCAAAAGTCTCACACAGGCACGAAACCTTCGCACAGGTCACTGCTGAACGTGTGTGTTCGAGCGCATCAGTCTGTGTAAAATGTGCGCGAATTTCGTGCAACCAATTTTTTGAAGCTTCTGAGCTTCGGCCTCTCACTGAGGCTAAATAGGTAGGGAAGAGGAGAAGAGGGGTTTTTCAAGCCAAACTCCTGAGCAGAGAAAAAGGTCTCTGCAAAAGGCACAACCACACTAACTAGGAAGTAAAATCAGTGGAGTCACCAATCCTGTGTTGGTCGATTCGGTGCACAAGTGTACCAATCCACACTTGCTTAAGAGGAGTGGTTTTTGCCTCTTAAGTTTCTGGTCGCAGGAAGATAAACAAAAGAGTTAACAAGTTAGTGAACATGCCATAAAATAAAACACACTAAGTAATTATATAGTATGCATATGTAGAGAGAAAACAAGACTAAATTAAACAAATAACAAAAAATCTCATATAGAGTCTGTTAGCGCTCAAATTTACCTCAGGCTGAAATGAGATAAAACTCAAGGCTACATCAAACCACGCTTAGCCTCGTAGCTAGCCCTACGAGGACAGGAGAGGGCTCTCTCCGGGTCAAACTCAGTAAAAGATGTCCAATAGGATCTGAGATGACCTAAATGAAACACTGATATTGATTTTAGGCTAGTAAATAGATAGGTATGTTTGATTTTGATTTTTGGGTTTTCGTTGGAGAAATGGGAAAAACAAATTTTGGGTCCGGGGATAAGGTCAGACCTTTGCAGATTTCGAGTTGGGGCGAGGTAGGTGAATGTCTTGATGCTTTAGATTGGATATATGGACGTATTAGAACGATAAGGAGCTGAAGAGGGCAAAGAAGAACTTGGATCCTCTCCAAACAGTCGAAAACATGTAAAACTAAATGAATTCAAAGGCAGAGCACTGTGAACAATGGATTCAACCTCATCTACTCATTCATTTAATTTAAGAAGCATCAGTGAGAAATGGCATACATTAAACATGAAGAAACTTACAGTAAACAGAGAGAAAACACCATCAAGAACAGAACACCACAAGAATCCCAACAAGTGCCGCAAAACCTCTGATCTTTCCTTAGCCAAAATATGAAAAAATATGTACAATGGTGCCAAAAGTTTCCCAAGAGTCCAACCTGTAGAATGTCTCAAAAATTACAATATATAGATCACTCTAACCCCTTCCCATGCCTCTAGGGGTCGAATTCCCTCTTCAGGGATCAGTTTCAACCAAATTCTAATCAAGGAACTAAAATCTAGGCAGCTAACAACTTGCCTCTAAAAGAGTGGAAACTGATTCATTTACATGATTTTCACTTTTTTGAGAGTGAATCTTCTAGAATAGGTAAAAATAAGCCAAAGTTACATGCCAACCATAAATTTACATCATGAAAACCCAAAAATTTCATCCACAAGCAAAACTGGTCCAAACTGGCCGAAAATCTGAGCTGGAAGTTGAAAATTCAGCCAAAAATTTAAGTGGGTAGCGCCCCTGAGCTAAGTGGGTCGCGCGCCTTTCAGCCTGATTTTGAAGTACTTCCTGGCATCCAAATTGAGCTCATGATAGATTTTTGGAAAGCCCTGGATGTTGGCTATCCAACCTAAGTGGAATTTCTCAATTTGGAGCTCATTTTCCCCTCCAAAACTTCTTTCTCCCAGAAGTACTTCCTGCTGGTGCAAAAGGTGGCAGCAAGGTGGTTTTCATGGTGTTTTTGAGCTTTTTGACCATCCAGAATCTGATGAAATGCTTTAGAAATGCCTAAGGATGCATAACTTACCATGAAAAATCCAAAAATGCAAAGATTTCCTTCAGCAAGTGTCCCAAAAAAAAGTGAGCATATGAGTGCGCTACCCGCTTAACTGAAAAACCTGTTTTTAGACCAAAATATTTCAAAATGACAAAATTTTCTCCGAATTTTCTCAAATTTGGAGCGAAGATCCTCCATCATGTATCTTGCCCAGCCAACGAAGCATCGGCCAAAATCCGGAGTGGATCAGGCCTTTTCCGCCGTTTTAGTGCTTCGCTCAACCTCCTCTTCAAAATCTTCATTCTTGCTTTGCAAACATGCATGCGGGCCCAATAATGGCCTTTCATGTGACGAAGCAGGTCTTTGTCTCTGTTGGCCTTCTCAATCAACTTCTCCAAATGAATGTTAACCCGTGTGAGAACAGAATCTCGATCAATTGGTGTCATGTCGCCGGGTCTCTTCCAGGCCAATTGTCGATCTTCACGGATTCGCCGCAGCTCATAAAGTTCGTGCTCATCCTCAAGCTATTTGTTGCGCTGCTCCAGATATTTTATCACCCACTGAGCCTTTTTCAATTGATCTTTAGGCGTGTCACGTTCTATTAGGCCCTCTGTCTGGATGATCTCCCTCGGTTTCGAGCTGGAGGCTAGCATCAACATCGATGATTGAAATGCGCTGTCCCGGAAGCCTTGATTGACCCTCATCATGCATGGGCTTCTTTGCCCTATCCTGGATGCCTGTCTTTGAAGAAGGCGAGACCCTTCCACAGGTGGAGATAATACTCGCTCTTTGATGAGTCGGCAATTCCACCACAGGTGGAGATAATACTACGCAGAGTGGCTGACAAAGCGTGACTGTTGTTCTCTGCAGCAGATGAGGGCATGTAAATCTCGGAATTCGAGATTTGGTGTGAAGGCTCTCCCGCATCGTGAACTATCTTGGGAGGCGGCTGCGGCGCTATGAAAAAGTCACGAGAGATGAAATCCTCCCAAGCGATGCCCTGCTGTGCCAACTAATGTAACACTATGATCTTGAGCAAAGCGTAATGATATATACTTCTATGCTGCTGCGCTGGGCTCTTCTTCTGTACAAAAATCATCATCTTCTCTATGTTGCGATACATGAAATACGGAATGTTCATCATACGTACCCTTGTGAAGTGCATCAACAAACGAACATGATATGTGAAAATGTGAATCTGCCTACTTAAGTTTGAAATACCGAATGATGAGTTTCATCGGCGGTGCAAGCTCATCCCTCAGAATGAAATGAAAAACTACCTTCAAATTACCTCATATATACGAGGGTTTAATGCTTGTTGGCTCATAGTGAGATTTCTCTAAATGCTGACGTTTGTTCCATTCCTCTCCCATATTTGGTATGCTAGTGGCTTGAGCAATAGTCAATGGTGACAGAATGAAATCAACCCCGGCAAGATTTACACGGCCATTACGTAAATGTAGAACAAACAGACGAGCTAGTTCACGATGAAGCTGGGTTTGTGAAATCATCTCACAAAATCGAAAACATGACAGATACTGAAAACAATCCATTGCTAGTGGACATGCCTGCAACTGAGCCAAAGAAGTAGGCTCCTCCCTGCGATGGTCACCACCTTTGCCACCTCTGTGAGGCCTCCGTGGCACATTACCCTCTGTCGTGGAATCACTGTCCGACTCCTGCTCATAAATTGACTCTGTCTCTGACATGGCTTTGAACAAGATATTTGCAATATGGATACTGATATAGATGCAGTGAAAGCACAGTTTTAATGTATGTTCAACACCAAATAGATATCACCCACGTACCGAAGTATCACAGGAAAACAAAATTACCATGAGGAGGCTCTGCTTTAATGGCATAATCACTATCACTGTTTTGATCACAAGTAAGTTTGACAATGAGTACCAAATGCAAATGTGTGGTCAACTTTTGGTAATGATGGGCAAAGTTTGTCAAAGAGGCAAACAAGTAGAGGACTGTGTTTATGAACTGCAGAACAGAGAGAAGACCATGACCATAGTGACACAAATTAATATCACAGTGGTAATATAATGATAACAACAGAAATGGTGATATTATGATAATGAGGGCTATAGACTAGTCGACATAAGACTGTGCAAAATATGAAAGAGCATGAACAGCAGTGACAAGATGATAACTGAGGGCGTGAGGGTCATCTATACAACGTACCAGGGTGTGAACATATCTACCATTCAAAATTTTTCAATTTTTTCATAAAACTGCCCATACAATTTCAAAACCCTTACAGGATTAACTTGCATGTGAATGAAGGATTCATATATTTCTCTGCAAGCATGGCTTGTTTCCCCAACATCAATGACATTACAACCATATTAAAAATCTACTGAGCAAAGGTTAAAACCTGTTTGCAAGCTGCTGGAGATGATTTGAATGAAAACTGGGTGCAAAACATGATTTTCTGGGTTTCTGTTGTTAAGTGGGTAGCACCTGCTCAAGTGGGTCGCGCTCCTCAAGTGGGTAGCGCCCACTCAAGTGGGTCGTGTGCCCTCCAAACACTGTCCAGAACTATGAAAACTTGTCTACGGGCTTCAAAAACTCGACTTCGACCTCTGCCTTGCGGATTTTTGGCAAATGAGTTTGTTTGTCATGTTTATATATGAAATAAATATCTCATCAAATCAGATTGCTTTTCAAATTTATTTGACAACCCACTTTCATAATGTGTCTGCACTTTGTCATTTGATCTTTTAATACAATGTTTCTCTTTGGCTTTTCTCCGTTTTTGGACTGATAACTTTGCTGTCTTTTGCAGGGATGTGGCACTTTGGCTTAGGACAAGATCAGAGGCTTGCACTGAAGCTTCTCATGGTGAAATAAATACAATTATTACAAAAATGAAATTAAACAATTTCTAGTTCCAAAACAGAGTTTTGGACTAGAAATGTTTTCAAATGCTTATGATAATAAAAATATGAAATCAAAACTTGGGAAACCAACCTCATGGCCTGCGGGCTTTATGACATATATGCAAAAGACTCGAAAACCCTAGACTCTAGGACTAAAAACTCTTTTTAACGAAACTGACATTTAATGACCATGAATGAAATGACGATGAACTTCAGTAATTTTTGAGGAATTTCTAAATAGCCCTGCAGGTACAAGCATGAGGAAACACATGAAAACCATACCCCCTCGTCAGTCAGTGGCATGCTCCTAGCGAAATGCAACGAAGTGGAACAAGCGAGACACCTAAGAATGAATATGCAAAAGCGAAACGATCTCTGACGGAGGGCTGTAAGGACCGACTCTAACAGAGTCAAACAACAAAATAAAACTAACGGTGGCATCAATGTCCCCTCTTATTGTGTGCTATTAGGAATAAAAGATAGAACGTTTACACACTTGACAAGGGGCCCTGATAACTATGGAGTTCTAAGACCTGATGAAAGGGTGTTTTTACCTCCTAGCTGCCTTGGTGCAAGGTCCCTCTCTCTACTCCAAAGGATTGAAGTTGTTGGGTGGCCAACAACTGAATCCCCTCTCTACTTATGCTCTGGATCACACACTACTGGATTTCTTGAAAGAAATTTTGTCCAGCATAACAATGTGCTCTCCCTTTGATCATCTCTTGGTGGACTTTTATAGATGAATTCAAACTCTCCTTCCCTCTCTTTGTACATTGGTGAATGGTGACCCAAGAGAGGGGGTTGATTCCATTGTGTGCTGACATTGTGTGCTCCCTTGAGGTCCCAAGGAGGCTTAGGAAACTATCCTTGGACGACCTCAAGCGTGGGATCAATTTCCTGGAGTGTGCCTTGTGGTCTCGGAAAGTGACTTCTGCCACTCTCAGGTCCATGCGGCTTTTTGA
Source organism: Pinus albicaulis (assembly GCA_034641835.2). Lineage (NCBI taxonomy): Eukaryota > Viridiplantae > Streptophyta > Pinopsida > Pinales > Pinaceae > Pinus > Pinus albicaulis. Next base: position 1,267,611,057 of record CM076572.1, read on the forward strand.
CGAAAATTCATGCAAGGGTATGCCTATCGAACAAAAATTCACACGAAGGCACATTATGCTAATTTATTGAGTGCACAATTTGATTTTTCTTCTATACCTTAGAGATTTTTAAAAAATTTCAGATTCTCTAATGTGCCTCGGCCCTGTAAATCCTTCTGCCTGACATTTAATAATGTCATATTTGCTTGTCTTATTTTCTAGTGATAATAGTATACCACCTTGATGTTGTGGACATTCTCTCTTGTGATGATCTCTTCCACAAGTCCAACACTGTATGGGCTTCCAACCTGCACCATTATTCTGCTCCTCAAACTAAAATCTCTGCCCTTTGTTAGATACATTGAACTTATTTTGCGGTGTTGCATTCTCTTTTTTACCTATGTCTTGAGGCCTTTCTCACTTCTTATCCCATTTCCATTTATTATTACCATTACCTTTCCAATCCTACTTAGTCTCAGGTTTTCACTTTTATTTCTCGTAACAATTCTTTAGCTTCTGGATAGCCTCCTCCAATGATCTAGGCTCATCAAAATCAATCTTTTCCTTGAATGATATCGAAAAACCATTGATGAATCTATGAATCTTGGATTTATCCTCCTTGAGGTAAGGCACATACCTCAATAACTCCAAGAACCTGCCAGTGTACTCATCATCATTCATAGATTCCATCTTTAGTTCATAAAACTCTTTTTCCAAGTCATTATAGTACCTCTATGATAGGTACTTCTTCCTGAATAGTCTCTCGAATTCACTCCAAGTCAACTCCTCATAAATATATCTTACGTTCTTTACATATTCCCACTAGATATCTGCTTTGCCTTTAAGAAAGAATGTAGTTATTATGGCCTTCATGTTCTCTAAGTAATCATGTAACCTAAATAAATTGTTCATTCCAAGAAACCATGCTTATGCATCTTCTAATTTCTTCATTTCCCCATCAAATGTAAGTGGCTTTGACTTCTTGAACTCATATGAAAAATATCATCTATCACTCCTCATGTAAGGGTGATAACAATGATGAACATGATACCTGTCAGAACCAGAACTAGAATAATACATGTTTCCATCACCTCTCCTGTATGGTGTATCCAAGAACCCACCATCCCTAATCGTATCATATCTATCTAAATTTTTCCCACTATGGGGTCTATTTCCATAGGCCCCATTAGTCCTATCCTCCTATCCATATTTTATCTAAAGTGGCCCCTGTCTCTGCAATTCAAAAAAACTCTAAAGAAATATTGCATTGACTTCTGCTTTTTTCTCATGTCTCTGTATGATTCTATCATTGTCTGCTTTGCAACTCCTTATTTCTTCCTTCAAAATCCTCAATGTGTCTGCTAAGTCACAAGAGTTCCCAACACCACGCTACTCATATGATTCATCAGGATAATATATGTAGTCTACCCTCTTGCTAGTCATATTTGATCTCTTCTTCCTATAAGGTATATTATGTCAAAAAAACCAAATCATAAACAAACTAATGTACCTTAGTGTAGTTCAGGGAGGATATCCCGTCTGCAATACCAACCATATTAGTGCAATATATATATATATAGAAAAACGACCATCATCTAGCCAATGTATGCGTAACAACATATAGACACTGACACACGTAACAAATGTATGACCGACATACACTCATGACAAACACATTCAACAATCATACCATCAATTTTGATATGGCAACACCGCTATAATCATGACCAATGTCATGCATACACAACAAGCACATAGACCACAAGAACAAGGACCTATATGCAACTGACATGTACATATGACAACAAATTCATCCAAGGGGAATGAAAACCAAACATCACCCAAGGATAATGAAACCATGCTTTAATACCACTCTGTAACACCCTCCTCCCATATCTACCCAAGTAATTGTCCAACCGGGGTAAACATTTGATGAATAGTTACTATGATATGGTTCAAAACCCTCTGTATCAGTTCAGGAAGTGTAACCAACGAAACACAAACAACCTGACCTTCTACACCTACAACAGAACCCCCAGGAGCCACACAACCCATCCAGGTGACTAGCCCGTGAGACAAACTGATAGTTTGCTGAATTAAAACCTAAGTTTCTCCCTTGACATGGGAATGCATGTGACTAGAACACTCCATTTTCTTCCACAGTAAGGTATGCATGTGATTGAGGACTTTTCCAAGTAGTTATGTGCCAGCGACTCCAGATTATGTGCCACTTTTTTAGGGCCGAGACTCAAGCCACTGCCCAAAACTCCATGAAAATTTCAGAAATGAAAAATAAAATCAGAATAATGATATGAATCTAAATACTTGAAGGAGGACCTGGTTGGAACCCTACTATCCATGACATACATTTCATCAAACATGTCACAAATATGGATCCTACAGGTTTAAACAACATATATGAGAATAGGGGTCTCACACTTATATGAGAATCACTAAGAAATAATGATGCCTCATCACAATAACTGCATTTCCATCTATTAAGACATACATTTATTGTAGATTCATTGTTTAACCAAAACATGATGAGAGCCATATATTATTATTGTCATAAAACTCAACCATAAGCAACATATAACCAAAAAAAATATCAAGGATATAACGACCATATAAACCACATATAAACAAGTATATTTACCCATAAAATGCTAAGGAGGAAGATCTCTTTTGATTATTTCATAGGTCGACCAGGTATGGGACTTCCCCGAACCACCTGACCATAGACTAGGTTGAACCAAATATTTATTTTAGCCAATCACCCTCGTGCCATATTCCAAGCATGAATGTGTGATATCATAAAAAACATCAATCAAAACCAAACCAGGGCTTCCAGAGGCCAAACCACCTCAACCCTCAACTAGTGATTCCACCTCACAGTAGGTGTTACACAGCATTTTGTCACTATCCCTGCAATCTCCAACTCACACATTGGAGAGTCATTTCTGTGACCAATACACAGTGTCATGCTTTTCAAATTACATCCTTGCATCCCTTTTTATGAAGGCAACATTCTCCTTGTTGAAATTTTCCTGAGCAGAGCTGTGAAAATCTCTATTTTTTCCTTAGCACGAGTAGTCCTTTATCTCCTCGCACCGACCTAGGAATTTTACATTAAGCCCATGCCACTTGGCGCTCTGTCACAGTGTGATTCCCATGCCAAGCTATTTATGAATTTTTTTTTTTAAATAGAGGCGGAGGTTCCATTCCAACCACCTCGGGGATGAGTAATTGGGAGTGGTTGAACTGAAACAACCACGGGCCTCCTCCTTTATCTAGTAGTTTCCACCTCCCTTGGAACACTCCTAGAGGATAGGCCTCCCTTCCACATTTGTAGGGATCCCAACCTCCTCCTTTGCCTCTATATAAACAAGCCTTCTCTCTTGATGAAAACTAGCTGAACGAGCCGAAGCTGAATGGATGAAGCTGAACAAAGAGAATTATACAGTTGAAGTGATGAACTTGAGAGACTAAGCCATAGTTGAATAATCGAGTTATGAGTAGGTAGAACAAGCAGAAATCCATCGAGAGGTCATTTTCCCATCCGAATTCCCCGGCAAGATTTGATACGTGCTTCCTCCTCCTCCCCCCCCTGCTTCCGGCCCTCTTGAGATTGAAGGGCCCAGTGTTGAATCTGTTGTGCAACCACCTTCTACAGGTGTTCTCCAAAAATCTTATTATAATCCTAATGCCCGACTGCTCAACATTACAGTATTGTTGAGGATTTAGCACAAGCGACATCCGAAATGTCCACGTTAGAAGTACTCCAGAGTTTTCTATCTCAGCGGAAAGCTTTATTATCTACGATCGTCGGGGTTGATCCTGCTAATACTAGCCTTCTCACTTTTGATCTAGAGAATTTCTTCCCACGACTTCCGCATCAGATTGTGCTCATTATACAAGTCTTGTTAACAGTCTCGAAATCCATTGAGCCATTGTGGACGAAGGTGCATCAACTTGCGTCATGTCAGCTTCGTGCTGGAAGGCCATTGGTTCTCCAACCCTGAATTCCTTGCCAAATGCCCTTGAAGCATTTGATGGAAGGGAATCAAAACCTTTGGGTGTTCTCGCGAGTTTTCCGATTACATTGAAAGGGAAGATGGTCAATGTTGAAGTAGAAGTAGTTGACGCTAAACTCAATTACAATATTCTGCTCGGTCGCAGTTGGATGCACGCTATGCTTTGCATTTTGTCCACCCTCTTCCGTGTTTTGCAATTTACACACGAGGCAAAAATAGTTACTGTCGATCAATTGTCGTTCTTCACCTCTTCTTCCGAGAACGACGTTCTGTATGTGGATAAGGTTCCTACTCCTTTCGGGAGCGTTGGTCCGGGTCTCTTCAAGGATCTAGCCCTCATGGGTATTTTTCCCCTTTCACCATGAAAGACTATTAAAATTAATATGATCTCTCGGTCGAATGACCCGTGGATTATCCCTTCACCTGAACAGGTTGATTCATATGGAGATTCGATGCCTTTGAGTCCGATTGAAATCGATTATTGTGAACTCATTGCTGCATCGGATACTTCACCTTCTGATGGTGCTCCTTTGATCTTGTCTCTTGACGTGTATTCTCAATCCCCCTGGCTTGGCGATTCAGATTTGCCTAATTTTTTGAAAGAAGTGTTTCCTTCCGATGAAGCTATCGTGGAAACCATGTCTCTCGAAGATTTTTCGTGGGATGATAGTCATCATCGTTATTCGTTTATGCCTGGCCTTGGGGCTATGACTACATGTATTGAGCGTTTTGCGTCTCAAGTCCCTTCTCCTCCGCTTCAAACGCCAATTTTAACACATGAAGTCTTCACAAAAGGAAACTTGAGCAATATCACACAAATGATGCCTATTGACATTTCCGTGAAGCTGGAAATTGTCGAGAACATCCATGTGGGAGTCACTTGTTCTTCAGATGAAGTCTAGGTTTACACTAGCCTTTTCCATGAATTTCGTGATGTTTTCGCATGGTCCTACGAAGAAATTCCCAACGTTGATCCTAGTATAGTGGTGCATGAAATCCCTACCTATCCCAGTTCGAAGCCTGTTCGCCAGCGTGTTCAGCCAGTGCACCCTAGAAAGGTTGTAGCCATTAAAAGTGAATTTTAAAAACTTCTCAAAGCTGGTTTCATTTATCCAATTCCCTTGACAGATTGGGTTTTGAACATCGTTCTTTTCGATAAGAAACAAGGAACTATCTGTGTCTTTTTTTATTACCGTGACATAAATCAGGCCTGTCCTAAGGATAATTATCCCACTCCCTTCATCGATCAAATCATTGATGATTGTGCTAGGAGTGAGATTTTTTCCTTATGGATGGCTTTTCTGGGTATAATCAAATTAAAATTCTCCCGGCCGATCAACATAAGACGACTTTTATCTATCCTTGGGGTACCTTCGCATATAAGAAACTCCCTTTTGGCTTGAGGAATTTCGGGGCCACGTTCCAGCGAGCGATGTCCTACGCTTTTAATGACATCGGTCACATCATTCAACCTTACCTGGATGACCTTCCGGCTCATTCAGCTAAGCGTAGAGACCATCCAGACCATCTTCATCAGATCTTTCTTCGTTGTCGACACTACAACATTTGACCTAATCCGCATAAGTGTGTCTTCTGCATCGATTCCGGTAGATTTTTAGGGTTTATCATATCTAAAGATGGAATTAGTCTCGATCCACTTAAGGTTGAGGCTATTGTTAATCTCCCCTCTCCATCCTCATTACATCAGTTGCAGAGTCTGCAAGGTAAGGCCAATTTTCTACGTCGTTTTATACCAAATTATGCCGAAGTAGCTAAAGGATACATGCAACTTTTGAAATAGGACGTCCCTTTCTGTTGGGATGAGGATGCTCAGTAATCTTTTGATACACTCAAGACATTGTTGGTCAATGCTCTTTTGTTACGTCCTCCAAATTATCATCGTGATTTTTCCCTCTACTTAGCTATCGCTTTTAGTACAATTGCCATGGTTTTGGTTCAAGACGATGATAACGGTCACGGACATGTCATTTATTACCTGTCTCGTAACCTTCTTGATCCTAAAACGCATTATGCTCATGTCGAGAAGTTAGCACTGGCTACGGTCCAGGCCGTCCAGCGTTTTCGTCATTATATCCTTTTGCGTATAGTGAATGTGATTTTTTATTGCAACCCCATGACCTATATTTTGTCTCGATAATTGCTGAGGGGAAAATAATCAAAGTGGATCGTTATCCTCCAAGAGTTCGATTTGGAATTTCCTGCTGCCAAATCAAAGAAATCTCTAGTTTTTGCTAATTTGATTTTTTCCCTTCCTTCCGACTCTGCTCCGTCTCGTTCTGAGGACCATATTCGGGACAATATACTTTTATTAATTAGCACTCTCTTTCCCTGGTACAGTGACATCATTGTATATCTCCAGACTTCCACATTTTGGTCTAATTTGACAAAGGATGCCTGCCATCGTATCCGACATCACTCACAACCTTATCGCATAGTTGGAGATATGCTCTATCGTGTTGGAGGTGATTCGGTACTCCGCCGATGTTTGACCCTCAAGGAAGCTGAGAAAGTGTTGAATGATTGTCACAGTGGCGCCCGTGATGGTCACGTGTCTGGTTACCCTACTGCATAGAAGATACTTCGTGTCGGGTATTTTTGGCCTTCCATTTTCAAAGATTGTATTGTTGCAGTTCGTAAATGCCATGATTGCCAAATTTATCAACGCAAGATGTGTGTGCCACCTGTTCCCCTTCACCCTATCATTACCGTTGGTCCCTTTTCCAAATGGGGCATCAATTTTATGATGTGTACCCCTCACTCGGTCGGGGGGCATGCTTTTATCATCGTAGTCGTTTACTACTTCACCAAATGGGCCGAAGCAATGACTACACTTTTTGTTGACAATAAGACAGCCACTCAGTTCATTTTCAATAATATTATTGCTAGGTTTGGTGTCCCTCAAGCCATCAATACCAATCATGGTTACCATTTTCAGAATTATATGGTGTCAGAGTTGACTTCTAAGTTGGGTCTGCGTCACAACAGCTCAACGCCGTACAACCCTCAAGCCAATGGTCAGGTTGAAGCTGTGAACAAAGTTATTGTCACAATGCTTCAGCATACGATTTGGATCCACAAATTAAACTCGCACCTCGTGTTATTTTCGGCTCTTTGGCCATACCGGACCTTAGTGAAGAGTGCGACCGGATTCACCCCTTTTTAGTTGGTTTACGGTCTGGAAGCTACTCTCCTGATTGAATGTGAAATACCTTTGCTCAAGCTAGCTGTGGAATTACTGCCTAACACTTCACCAGAAGAAGAGCATCTCCTTTACTTAGAGAGGTTAGATGAAACTCTTCGCTTAGCTGCTTTGTTCATCGAGGCACAAAAGAAGCGAGTCAAAGCTCATTTTGATCAATCATTTTCCCTTCATTCTTTTGTTGAAGGAGATCTCATCCTCCTATATGACCAAGCTCATGATAAGCTGGGGGCAGGTAAATTTAAACCTATGTGGCATAGGCCCTACATCGTTAAACGTGTGTTTCAAAATGGGGCCTATGAGCTTATTGACTACGATGGAAATCCTCTTGAACAACCCAAAAATGGGTTATATCTCAAAAAATATTATGCATAATTCATTTGTGCATATCAGGTGTACATATGTGTTAATTTCATTTTTTGTACATGTTTTTAGGTTTGGTGTGCTTTGTGAGCGTTTTCTTGCTTATTGGGTCTTACTTATCGTGCAGATGTTTATTACCATTTATGTCGGTTTTGCGGATGGTGCTTCCCACAGTACCAAGAATTTGTCTTCAGCAACCTGGGTAATTTATAATCATGCTGGTGAGTTGATAGACCTGCAAGATATTTTTCTAGGATGAACTACAAACAATGTCGCTAAATATAGCGCTGTCATTGAGCTATTAACCGAGGCAACTAACCTTGGCATATGTGCATTTCTTGTAAATCTAGATTCACATCTTGTTGTTCTACAACTCAATAATAATTATTCAGTTAGAAATCTGTACATTCTGATATTGTACTTACATATTCGTTTGTTGGAAAGACATTTTGATTACATTACTTATCAACATATTTCTAGACAAATGAACAAGTTAACTGATACAGTGGCCAACATTGTATTAGATAGACATTTGCATAATTTATAAAAACATCATCACATGTAAAAAGATCCATGGAAGGAAATAGATGTGTATATATATATCGCATGTTTCCAACTGTGTGCATCATAACGTCAAAAAAATATGTGTATGTTTCTGTTACATCTCGAGACATCATGTCTCGCAAAAATATGCTGATAAAATAAAACCTAGGTGTCTAATCAGCATGGTGCTCGTGATAACATGTCACAGCCCGTACTAGTCACCTCAGAAAGCGATGAATTCGACTAGACACTCCTACAGTGTGTCTCTAATAGGCACGAGGAACATCATCAAAATATATATAGACTGGGACTCCTCGGGTGATCCCCTCTGGGTTGCACAGTATCTCATCTTCCTTGTTGCCCTCACCTTGAGAGTCGAAATCGCGAGGGACTCGCCTCGCTATTGGTGACATGCCGGTAGGTCTCTCTGGGCCAACATCTGCATCACATGGATTTAGTGTCAGAACATACATACAAAAAAATCATAATACTCATAAAATTCAAAAATTGTGTCTTACCCAAATCTTCGTCCCAATCTTCTCCCTCCGGGAGTGGGAGGTCTGGGTCACCAGTGAAGTCTGTGCCAGAGTAGGGCTAATCCTCCACGACAATCAATTGTCGATGGAGCCAATCGAAAAATTCCAGCCTCTAAGACATCTGTTGGTCGCTCCCTGCCTTTGGCATCAGTGCTACCCATCGAGCCATCTGGGGTTCTCTCGTTGGTGGATTCAGAACTATAACCTCCTATCGCTGAAAAATTGGCAATCATTCTAAGAAGAACGATACCAGGATGGATCCATAACCAAATTGTTTCAGTTTAGTCTTCTTGCACTTGGTTAACTGGCGCTTCATGTTTATGGTCACCACCTCTACCCAGTTAAAGAGGGTCGGTGCCATGCATGTTGAATATTGCAACAGGAAACAGTGAAGGAGGCATCCTGAAACATCATTCCTAATCCTAGTTGGAAAGTGATCACCTAAACTAGGTGGGGGCCACACATGTGATTTTTATCGCAAAGTCTATTTTTAGACTATGTCTATGGATCATATTCTATGAGTTGCAGGATTCTATTTGTGGATGGTTGGTCAAGTTGGAAAAATAGATGGATTTCTATTTTTAGACATATTGGGCGGAATCTATTTTTAGATTGCCAGTATAAAAATAGATATGTCGAATATTATTAGCTCTTAATAATATTTGGACTCTAAACATTATCTTATTCTCTTGGAGCACTTAAGTTAGGTGCACAGATGTGGCACAGGAGCTGACAGAAGGAATTACACTATTCCTTAGGGTTACGTGGAGCTATTGCATGGATACTTCAGTTATAACTCATGTGATAGAGTTTGGTGGAGTTGATTGAGGAAGTTAGTGGAGTTGTATTCAGTTTAACTAATCTAAACATAGTTTAGCCATTTGTATCTAGTTTAACTGATTGATACAATTAGTGAGAGTCGTGTGAATTAATTATTAATTAATTCACTAATTATAAACTCATTAATCAACTAAAGAATACATCAATTAACTTCAGTGCATGGACAGTTTCACTAGAGACCAGTGCAAAGATAGGTGAAAGGGCAAGTGTGACTATCAGTTGTGACTATAACTGATGCATGGTTTGCATCCAAAACTTAGTAGAGATGCCTATAAATAATGCGTGAGCAAGGCTGGGGTATCACATTCTCATCAAGAGACATTCTTCAGCAGGGATTGCGGAGTAGAGGCAGGCTAAAGGCTGGCAAAGATTGGTGCATGGGATTTGCAAGATCGGGCCTAATTACTGTGTAGCAAGTGGAGATTATACTGAGAGCTTGTGAGGAGCTTTGTATGATGATTGTTACATGATCTCTATGACATATATAATATACAAATAGTTGGGGGTTTTCAGCTTTAAGCTTTCCCATTACATAATGTGTTCATATGTGTGAATTTTTATGGTTTTAATGTGTGCATGCAATTGATTTTATTTCCGCATGTGATGAGCAATGGTAGAAGAGATTATGTATTATGCATGAAGATAAAATAGTGTGTGATTAGGAGAATCTCGGTGGATAACGTATCAGTTATTCAAATTTCTACAATGCAGTCCACAGCAAGAAGAAATTGTGTCTTCGTTGCTTCATGCGGTGCTTGCGATCCCGCAGCACGAGTAATAGTATGCAATACCACGCGTAGTGTCAAATCTGGGATAGTTTGTATATCAACTTTCCCACTACCAATTCCTTTCTGCGCTCCTCAACATACTTTGTCTATCACCATGGACATGTTTTCCATGAAGGGTCGAGTACTGGTTAGGAGTGGTGCTGCACCTCTCTATGATAATCCTGTGATGAAGTACACATCGAAAACATCAATCTTGAGTTCTTGATCCCGTAGGATGAACTTCTCTTGATCTTTGTCCCATATACTGATAATATATTGTAGCAATTCTGATTGGGCTTGGAGAAAATGGTGTGAGGAAGAACTTTTTTAAACCATAGTTCTTGAGAGCTTCCATAAATCCCTCATTTTCCATGGCTAATTCATCTTCCTCACTATGCTCCCATTCTTTCCATTCAATGACCATTTTGCTATGTTCTACCTGCAAACACACACATACAAGTGATATTAGTCAATATTTGTCCTTGAAGTTCTAAAAAATTTGGACATTTGGTGAGTATTTTTGTTTGAAATTATGTTGCGCCATTGGCACGACTATTTCTTGAACAGTCGCACTGATGGATGCGCCCTAATGTTAAAAATAGGGCGGTCGGCATGACTCCGTGCCTGAAACCCACACCAACCGTGCAGCCCTAAATTTTGCAATTTCTCCTCCCAATTTCAAAATTGACAAATGCAGGAAGAAAAGAATAGCTTAAAATGACAAGAGGGATCTCAGCTCTTACCTGGAATTGACGGATTTGTGATTGATGTATTGGATTGGCTGCTATCGTCATCGTAAGATTACACAGTAAAATGGGTAAAAATTGCTCCACAAGAGGTAAAAAGTAAAAAGTAATTGTTTTTAACTATTTTTGGCATTTTATAACTTTTTACAACCCTAATTAGGTTTTAAAGCATGTTTTTCCATTATTTTATGATATTGTTTTTGAAAAATATGTTTTACACATGTCTCTTGTGTAGAAATAGGTTTTTATGCGACAAGGATGAAGTAACGAGTTATATTTTATACTTTTTTGGACTCGGTAAAAACATGAAAAAGTCACTACTGGAGTCATCTTTCAGCTCTTTTCTGACTCTTTAAAATTGAAAAGATTATCGAGACATTTTTCATTTTGAACTCATTAAATGGCTACGAAACAATATCTACCTAGTTTACGTTTACCCCTTTTTCGGGCTAGGATGGATTATTTACAAAAAAGGAATACCTTAGCCTATTGTGACTAAGAGGTTCTCTCAGATACAGTTTTCTACCTTTTTGGATCTGCGAGAATACCTACGAAAAGGGACTACTGGAGTTTTCTTTCCTGCCTTCTTTTCAAACTCTCTAAACATGAAAAGATGTCGAGTTCTCCTTTTGTTAGACTCGTTAAACCCTGATGACATCGGACCTTGTCACCATGACTTTATTCAATTTCCTCGTTCCTAGGGCTCATAAAATGTACTAGGATGGATTTGTTCGAAGGAAAAACTTAAAGTGCAAGCATATGCTATCCCCTTCAAGCTTGTTTTCAAAAATAATTGCGGTACTCTCCAGAAATGGTAGGGGAAAATGGAAAAATATTTTAGTTGTGTTGGCAGTATGTCACTCTTGAACATAGCACTTGTCTGCATTTGTGTCGGGTTGGGGACATCTCATTTCATTATTTTTTGCCTCCATGGGTTTGGGTAATCTCTTTTGACCTCTCATTCACTCTTTTCCATGTCATCATGACCTCAAATCCTTTGATGTCAAATACTGCCAAATCCAGTGTCGTGCTGCTGATATGTTCAAGAGGAGTTCGCCTCTACATTTTTTTCAACCTCCCTCTGATTCTTTGTTGGTCTTGATTCACAAACATTATATTCCTCTATCTCGTGTCGATTATGTGGAAAAAATTATGGCCCTCATTTGACCAGGTCACTTCTTGTCGACTTCAGCTCATTATCCAAGAATATGATCTAGAGACTCCTTCTGGTACCTTGGAGCCTGCATGCCTTAATGGCAGGTTCTTCGCATTCGACGTAAGGTCCACATAATTGGCCTTTGATCGACTGACTTCGCGGGTGTTCGACACCAGATCACTGTTCACATTTCGTGGATTATACCTTGTGTACCTTGAGAGTCATTGTCATTATTGGTGGTTTATCTTGTGTCTGTTAACATCTTTCATCATTGGCTGGTAATCAGACGATTTTCTTGCATGTTCGACTTCAGCTCATACATTCGCATGCTAAAATTGTACCTGTTCAGGTCGACCTTGGATTTTTTCTGATAAAATATAGGTTGCGGGTTCGTTGTGGATTATTATGACTTATTGCATGACTCTTTTATTGGATGGCTGTGACCATACCTGAGTCTATTTGTTGATCTTTACTACTGGATGGTTGCGTCCATACCTAGATTTCAGTTTGTATACTCTATTATGTGCTAGGAATCTGTAATTTTAGCATATTGGTGAGACTAAAAATGTAGAGACAACACTTGAACCACTTTGGGATTCTAGGATCTAGCCCTCCTGAATCCAGAGAGGGATCTCTCTATATAAGTGTAAATATTGATTTATCTTTAAGGCTTTTGGGTATGATATTAGGCTAGTTATGAAGAAAGAGGTTTTTTTGTTTTGGTTAGGCAAAGATATGTGAAGGTGAAGAAAGTCTAAATGAAGGGTGAAGGTGAATGAAAGTGAAAATTGATTCAGCTAAGAAGATAGGCAAGAAACAACTTCAATCCATTGGGCTATGGAGTCATAGTAGGATTTAATTGAAATAGCAAGGTTCAAGAGTGGTCCATGGGGCAAGTCATCTATGTCTAAGGATCTCTTTAAAGTTGATTTTATGGAATGAAATGAAACAATAAGAAGGGGAATTAAACAAATGAATAACAAAGAGCAGCCTAAGATCAAGTAAGTACTTTGAAACTAACCTGCTTTCGGCATACACTTAAGAAAGACATAAAAGTAATCTAAGATCAGGTAAGTACTTTGAAACTAGCCTGCTTTTGATGCACTTTCAATAGAAAACATTTAAACACGGAAAAGAATAGCTTAAGATCAAGCAAGGACTTTGAACCTATCCTGCTTTCAGCATATTCTAAGGGAAACTTTTCAAAGCAACTGTTGGAGAAGAAACTAGAGGACAAGGCTCACCATAGACTTCCCTAGCTCTACTTTACTTAGCAAACTTATCAAGACAACACATAAGATAACAAAGAATATTCTAAGATTAGGTAAGGACTTTGAACCTAGCCTGCTTTCAACATACTCTTAGGGAAACTTTCAGACAAACTTTGGAGATAAAACTAGAGGACAGGACTTACCATATAATTTCCTAGTTCAACTTTACTTAGCAGAAACTGAAAATAACATTCAAGAAAAATGTTTAGTTTAGAAAGTAGGACGAGGGAACACCAGCATTCGTAACTGCTTGGACTATATTAAATCATTCTTAAATACACAATTTTGGAAGAAAACATGTAGATAAAGCTTATCAGTAAGAGCAGGGTACCTTTGACAGTAAATCATAACTCTATAATTGCTATTCTTTATCAGAGAAGATGGACAGAATGGAAACAAAAATAAAATAACAATTTACAATAAGAAAAACATCACCGTTGACATAGACCAGGATCCCATAAATTAGCTTGTATTTGATGCTTCGAACCAGTTACAATCTTCAAGTCCAATGATTCTCTGCAGCTTCAAACTTCTCATCTCAAATTAGGTATCTTCAATTACAAACAGAGCTTACAGCAGCTTCAATAAATTATTTACAAGCAACAAATATGCAGTGAAATTATCTCATCTTCTTCAAAAGTATTTATAGAAGAAATGAGGAGGTGGGATGAGATAAAAGATCTTCTAGGTTCAATTAATCAGTTTAATGTTTCTCGGCCTTTGAGGGGCTCAATGGAGAAACTCTCTGATATTTCCTCTGTATTAATTGGTTTACATTAAGTATTAAGCTTGCTGGGAAGATTTTTTGATTTTAAGGCTCTTTGTTATCCTTGTAATAACTCTGCTGACAGTTTACAATAAGTTCCTTTGGTTGAATTAACTGTTCAGTTGTCTTGAGGTGAATATCTTCTATTCTGGTAATAACTAGTCCTCTTTTGAATGCTTTGAGGCTGCAAGTGGCTTTTGGTAGCTGGAGAGGATTCAATTAGCCTCTGATGTGGCAATGGAGGCTTTCTCGGACTGATAGATATTATTACTTTTCTTTAAACACTGTTAATTTGATTTGATTCTGTGTGTTAGGCTTAATTAGGCCTAAATTCTGTCTCATGTTCTTCAAACTATGTTTAATTGAGTGGATTAGGCTTTAGATAGTCGATTTAGGCCATAATCCCTCAAAACTGTGTAAACCGTCTTCAATTCTTCATCTCTGCTGTGACTGGATTTTTTAACACTAATACTCTTTGCTTGATTGAGTTTTTTTGTGTCTTTTTGATGTGCAGGTGTTACAGGGGCTTTATAATGGAGTCAGTGCTCATGAGGCACCGATAAAACATAATGGTAAAACCCTACAGAATGATCTCTTTGATGAATAATGGCCTGAGGGATCATCATCCCCGGCCTTCAAGTTTCCTTTAAAATAATTTAAAAACCATTAAAACCTACACAAGAAAACAAAATTATAAAAAATCCTACGGGGAAGGGCTCAGACTCCTTCAGAATTTTTGGTTAGATCATGATCGTTGGATGAAAGCATCCAACGGTGGAGATTGCTCGCGGAGGTCAAATGGGAGCCAGTTAAAACAAACGGTGGGGAGATTAAGTTCGGGCCGTTGATCTGCAAAGATCAACGGTCGAGATCAATCGTGAATATATAAAGTGGAGGGGCCACTTTATAATGAAACGAAAGAATTTATAAAGAAAAAGGGTCGAAAACCTTAATCGACAGCGAAAAAGGCATAGATGAATTTTGGGGTTTCTTGAAGGATCCTGGGCCATTGGATTAGATCGGCCACAGAGATCAATGGCGGAGATTGATTATGAAATCCATTGGAGGATGGGCGGAGGGCGATGAACTAAAGGCGAGATTAAACTGGGACCGTTGATCTGCAGAGATCAACGGCGGAGATTAAAAATGACGGAATGTAATATAAATAGGGTAAGGTGGTTTTGGCCATAGAAACCTCTGGTTTCATGCGACAAAATGGAGGAAGGGTGGTTTTACCTTTTTTAACGCGATATGCATTACTGGCTGACACGTGGCCTTTTAAAACAACCCTCATCGCGTAATTTTGAAACATTAACGCTCGGGCTTAAAATCACGCGAAACTGCGCGTCGGTCCTCAAATCTAGGGCCTTAGATCATACGGTTGTGAAAAGAGTGCGATGGAGAAAATATGCACAGGTGATAAGATGTGGGGCAAAGTCTGAGCGGTTTTGATCTGGACCGTCAGATCAAGGACTGAACGATGGAGATTTGATTTGGGAGGGATAGGACCCAAGAGAGTTGGGCCTATCGGGTTGAATCTGGACCATTGGATCTTCAATATGAATGGCCCAGATTCAATCTTGGGGCTAATTAAATGACATATGAGGCAGAGGTCGGGCGGAGAATGGTTTAATGCGGGTCATTGATCTGCAGAGATCAACGGTGGATATTCACCAAAAAACATTACACAGCGGGGTTTGTATGAAATTAAAAAAGGTGTGAGGATTGATCTGGACCGTTGGATCTTAGTGTATGGATGGCCCAGATGCAATCGGAAGATCATGATCGACAAGGGCAAAGGGAACAGAGCGCCGATGCGATTGAACAAGGGTCGTTGATATGAGGGCCAAATCGACGGCGAAGAATGAATCTGCAGAGGTCACAAGCGGAGTTATGGGCTTATGAATAGAGTGATGTGGGCCGTCGAATCTGGGCCTGGTGGCGAAGATCGACGGTTGAGAAGCCATCGAGAAGTGACCAATTAGAGGGGGCAAGAACTATTAAAATATGCCCGACGAAAAATCTCTGATGCGAGATCCCAAAGACCGTTTGATCGTTTTAGATCAACAGTTAATAATGTATCAAGGAATGAACTGTCGGGTTGTATGTTAACATAGGAAAAATGGGATCTTTAATAAAATAAAAAGGAAAGTTGGCTTCAGGGAGGGTTTATTTATGGTGTTTAGCACCCGATTGCAGGCTTAGGGTTACATGAAAAAGACAAGGAATCGAGAGTTTATAAAAAGGAGCCAATCGCATCGGGACCTTTCCTTTAAACAAAGAAATGCACCCATCCAAAAACTCCAATTGCGATAAGCACCTATGGGCTTAGTGCCTGTTCCTAGGCGCGATTTATATGGTGGGGAAGTGGTTTGGGGGCTAGGGCCAAAAGGGCTTAAGGCCTCTAGCACAAAAGGCTGCTTTTTCATGGTTTTTCAAGGATTTCAAAGCATTTTGAAAACTTTTGATAAGGTAAAAAAGGAGCTTTAAACCTTATAAAAGGCGTTTTTATGAAGGGAAGAAGGGAAAAGAGGAAAATAGAGGAATTTTATGAGAGAAAAAGGGGATGAAAATGAAGGGATTTCTGAGTGAAAAGGGGAGGTAAAATGAGGGAAAAAATGGATTTTCAGCAATCTTTTTCTTCAGGAAAACAAAAGTTTTTTAGTTTTGAGAGGGAAATAGCAGTGAAGATTAACTCAAGGATAATTCATCTTCACAAGGCTTCAAGAACTAACAATTTGGCAATAAAATTGTTTCTTGAAGGCTTTCAAAAAATGATTTAGCCACCATATGATATGACAAATTTTATAGGTGGCTAACAGTGGCTCCACATGGGGATGACACCTTCTTGAAGGTGTTAAGAACTTCAGACTTGTATTCTCTAGGAGCTAATCAATGCCTCATCCATTGGGCTGCAACTTTCTTCACTTGGATGATCTTCTTCAGTTCTGATAATGTTAGCAGCGATGAAAAACAATGGAATTTTATCAAACAAGCTTTCCACCTACCCAATCCTACTGATCTAACATTTTTTCTTCTTTCAAAGTGCATTTGGATTGGAAAACTCTTTTACAAACACTTTATTCTTTTGAAAGAAAAAAAAAACTAATCTAAGCCTACTTCTTATTTCTCCATGAACTCAGATTAAACAGTTGAGTTCATAAGCTTCTCTACCTAACTACTATCTGTTAGGATTAAACTGTCTAACAGATTTTTATTCTCTAAATTCTGAAATAAGAAACTTAAAAGCATACAAGTCAGGATTGAACAGTCCAACTTGTTGCTGATCTATGGCATAAAAACAAGCTGCACATAGATTATTATTTGCAGAAAATTAAATCAAAATGGTGAAGGCTTAATATCTGAAAGTTCTAAGCACATCCTTCTCTTTTCTTCAGCTCTTTTTTTTCCTTGTTATCTGGTTCAAGTTTTGGGCTTATTAGAACCAGTTTACTTTTGTCTTTGACTCAAAAATTAAACAGTTTAGAGTCATTCTTCTTTTGAAAACTTAGGTTCGGAGTTTGAGCTTGTTTGAACCTTTATTCTCTATCCTAATCTACCTAACTGATAAGCCAAGATTAAGATGTTTGGAAAATATAATTTCATTAACCTATCAGCAGCAAATTTAAAACTAATTAGTCATGATTAGGTTGTATGACTAACTTAGGAGTGTGTTTTTTAGGAGTGGCATTTGAGCTTGCACACTTTCAGATTTTGATTCTCTTTTTTGGTACGGGGTTGTACATTTCTTGTTTTTACAATATTCCCTCTTTTCTCCTTCTATTGTTTTTGTATTTTTTATTTTTCTAAATTTGAATGCAATGATGGATGAAATATTTATAATGAGAAAAAAGATAAAAAGGCTTTCAAACATGATAGGATCAAGAGAAGTAATGTTTGAGCATCCTGCCATTGACAAGAACCCAAACAATTTAGCTCCATTCAATTCTTGCAAGAAATAGGCATTGTTACCAGCAGTAGAATGAATGAACTAAGAGCCAAGCCATAAGTTATCAAATTTCCCATGCTTTCCCTTGTCTTATCTCCTTGAGTCCCATTTTAACACTTTGTCACCAATGTTGAAATTGTTGGCCTTTGTTCTTCTATCAAAAAGCTTCTTGATGCTCTCATGTTTTTGTAATGCTCGGTTATAGACCTCCTCTCTGGTTTGCTGAAGATGTATAGTCTGATTAATCCTTATGATCATGTCATTGTCTTCGGACTGTACTTCTTGGATCAACTTCATAACTGGTACACCAAGGCTGGTTGGAAAAATTGCATCTATTCCATACACAAGTTGTTAGGGTGACATTCCAATATATTTCTTAAGTGTTAATCTGTCAGCCCATAGTGCATGCACTAGCTTTGTGTGCCAAGACTTCTTGTTTTCCTCCAGCAACTTCTTGATTATGTTCACCAAAATTTTTTTTGAGGATTCTGCCAACCCATTACCTTGAGGGTAATAAGCAGTAGAATGGCCCAATGTAATATGATATTTCTGATAAAATTCAACCATCTTCTTAGATCCAAATGCAGCTGCATTATCAGTGATGATCTTCCTAGGATAGCCAAATCTAGAGAGGATATGAGTCTCAATGAATTTTATGATGACAGATTCATTGGCTTGTCTATAAGGGATGGCTTTTATCCATTTGGTAAAGTAGTATGTTGCAGTGAGAATCCATCTATGATGGGCAGATGAGGGTGGATGGATTTCTCCTATGAATTCTAAACCCCACTATTGAAAAGGAGCTTCAATAGTGATTGGATGCAGAGATAAGGGTAGCAATTTTCTTTTGCCTTCAAAAATTTGGCATTTATGATAGGCAATTATCATCTTGTGTACATCTAGAAAAAGTGTGGGCCAATAGTAACCAGCTCTAAGGATTTTTTGGCTGTTGTTTTCCAGTAGAGGTGGCCTATATTTCTTTGTCATTGAGATAACCCATAAATTTAGCAGATTGGTGGAGACCTTGTGAGACAACACTTGAACCACTTTGGGATTGTATACGACGAGATCCAAGGGATCTCTCTATATAAGTGTAAAGATTGATTTATCTTTAAGGCTTTTGGGTATGATATTAGGCTAGTTATGAAGAAAGAGGTTTGTTTTTTTTGGTTGGGCAAAGATATGTGAAGGTGAAGGAAGTATAAATGAAGGGTGAAAGTGAATGAAAGTGAAAATTGATTTAGCTAAGAAGATAGGCAAGAAACAGCTTCAATCCATTGGGCTATGGAGTCATCGTAGGATTTAATTGAAATAGCAAGGTTCAAGAGTGGTCCATGGGGCAAGTCATCTATGTCTAAGGATCTCTTTAAAGTTGATTTTATGGAATGAAATGAAACAATAAGAAGGGGAATTAAACAAATGAAGAATAAAGAGCAGCCTAAGATCAAGTAAGTACTTTGAAACTATCCTACTTTTGGCATACACTTAAGAAAGGCATAAAAGTAATCTAAGATGAGGTAAGTACGCAAAAAATTTAAACATTTAAAAGAATAGCTTAAGATCAAGTAAGGACTTTGAACCTATCCTGATTTCAGCATATTCTAAGGGAAAATTTTCAAAGCAACTGTTGGAAAAGAAACTAGAGGACAGGGCTCACCATATACTTCCCTAGCGCTGCTTTACTTAGAAAACTTATCAAGACAACACATAAGATAACAAAGAATAGTCTAAGATCAGGTAAGGACTTTGAACCTAGCCTTCTTTCAACATACTCTTAGGGAAACTTTCAGACAACCTTTGGAGATAAAACTAGAGGACATGGCTCACCATATACTTCCCTAGTTCATCTTTACTTGGAAGAAACTGAAAATAACATTCAAGAACAATGTTTAGTTTAGACAGTAGGACGAGGGAACGCCAGCATTCGTAACTACTTGGACTATATTAAATCATTCTTAAATACACAATTTTGGAAGAAAACATGTAGTTAAAGCTTATCAGTAAGAGCAGGGTACCTTTGAGAGTAAATCCTAACTCTATAATTGCTGTTCTTTATCAAAGAATATGGAAAGAATGGAAACAGAAATAAAATAACAATTTACAATAAGAAAAACATCACCGTTGACATAGACCAGGATCCCATAAATCAACTTGTATTTGATGCTTCAAACCAGTTACAATCTTCAAGTCCAATGATTCTCTACAACTTCAAACTTCTCATCTCAACTTAGGTATCATCAATTACAAAGAGAGCTTACAGCAGCTTTAGTAAACTATTTACAGGAAATAGATATGCAGTGACCAACATTATCTCATCTTCTTCAAAAGTATTTATAGAAGAAATGAGGAGGTGGGATGGGATAAAAGATCTTCTAGGTTCAATTAATACAGTTTAATGTTTCTCGGCCTTTGAGGGGCTCAATGGAGAAACTCTCTGATATTTCCTCTGTATTAATTGGTTTACATTAAGTATTAAGCTTGCTGGGAAGATTTGTTGACTTTAAGGCTCTTTTTTATCCTTGTAATAACTCTGCTGACAGTTTACAATAAGTTCCATTGGTTGAATTAACTGTTCACTTGTCTTGAGGTGAATATCTTTTGTTTTGGTAATAACTAGGCCTTTTTTGAATGCTTTGAGGCTACAGGTGGCTTTTGGTAGCTGGAGAGGATTCAATTAGCCTCTGATGTGGCAGTGGAGGCTTTCTCGGACTAATAGATATTATTATTTTTCTTTAAACACTGTTAATTTGATTTGATTCTATGTGTTAGGCTTAATTAGGCCTAAATTATGTCTCATGTTCTTCAAACTACTTTTAATTGAGTGGATTAGGCTTTAGATAGTCGATTTAGGCCATAATCCCTCAAAACTATGTAAACCATCTTCAATTCTTCATCTCTGATGTGACTGGATTTTTTAACACTGACACTCTTTGCTTGATTGAGTTTTAATGTGTCTTGTTGATGTGCAGGTGTTACAGGGGCTTTATATTGGTGTCAGTGCTCATGAGGCACCGATAAAACATAATGGGAAAACCCTGCAGAATGATCTCTTTGATGAATAATGGCCTGAGGGATCGTCATCCCCGGCCTTAAAATTTCCTTTAAAATAATTGAAAAACCATTAAAACCTGCACAAACAAACAAAATTATAAAAAATCCTACGGGGAAGGGCTCAGACTGCTTCAGAAGTTTTGGTTAGATCGTGACCGTTGGATGAAAGCATCCAACGGTGGAGATTGCTCATGGAGGTCAAATGGCAGGCAGTTAGAACAAATGGTGGGGAGATTAAGTCCGGACCGTTGATCTGCAAAGATCAACGGTCAAGATCAATTGCGAATATATAAAGCGGAGGACCCACTTTATAATGAAACGAAAGAATTTATAAAGAAAAGGGGTCGAAAACCTTAATCGGCAGTGAAAAAGGCATAGATGAATTTTGGGGTTTCTTGAAGGATCCTGGGCCGTCGAATTAGATCGGCCACAGAGATCAATGACAGAGATTGATTATGAAATCCCTTGGAGGATGGGCAGAGGGCAATGAACTAAAGGTGAGATTAAATCAGGACCATTGATCTGCAGAGATCAACGGCAGAGATTAAAAATGACAGAATGTAATATAAACGGGGTAAGGTGGTTTTGGCTATAGAAACCGTCGGTTTCACATGACAAAATGGAGGAAGGGTGGTTTTACCTTTTTTAACGCGATATGCATTACTGGTCGACACATGGCCTTTTAAAACTTCCCTCTTCGTGTAATTTTGAAACATTAATGCTCGGGCTTAAAATCACGCGAAACTGTGCGCCAGGCATTAGATCTGGGGCCTTAGATCAGACGGTTGTGAAAAGAGCGGGATGGAGAACAGATGCATGGGTGATAAGATGTGGGGCAGAGTCTGAGTGGTTTTGATCTGGACTATCAGATCAAGGAATGAAAGGTAGAGATTTGATCTAGGAAGGGTAGGACCCAAGAGAGTTGGGCCTATCGGGTTGAATCTGGACCGTTGGATCTTCAATATGGACGGCCCAGATTCAATCTTGGGGCTAATGAAATGACATATGAGGCAGAGGTCAGGTGGAGAATGGTTTAATTCGGGGTGTTGATCTGCAAATATCAACGGTGGAGATTCGCCGAAAAACATTACACAACGGGTTTTGTATGAAATTAACAAAGGTGTGAGGATTGATCTGGATCATTGGATCTTAGTGTATGGATGGCCCAGATGCAATTGGAAGATCATGATTAGTGGGGGAAAAAGGAACAGAGCGCTGATGTGATTGAACAGGGGTCATTGATCTGAGGGCCAGATCGATGGCGAAGAATGAATCTGCGGAGGTCACAGGCGGAGGGATGGGCTTATGAACAGAGTGATGTGCGCTGTTGGATCTGAGCTTGGCGGGGAAGATCAACGACTAAGAAGCCATCGAGAGGTGACCAATCGGAGGGGGCAAGATCTATTAAAATATACCGACGAAAAATCTTCGATGTGAGATCCCGAAGACCGTTTGATCGTTTTAGATCAACGGTTAATAATGTATCAAGGAATGAACTGTCGGGTTGTATGTTAACATAAGAAAAATGGGTTTTTTAATAAAATACAAAGGAAATTTGGCTTCGGGGACGGTTTATTTATGGTGTTTAGTGCCCAATTGCAGGCTTAGGGTTACATGAAAAAGACAAGGAATCGGGAGTTTATAAAAAGCAGCCAATCGCATCAGGACCTTTCCTTTAAACAAAGAAATGCGCCCATCGCAAAAATCCGATTGTGATAAGCGCCTATGGGCTTAGCGCCTGGTTATGGGCATGGGTTATATGGTGGGGAAGTGGTCTGGGGGCTAGGGCCAAAAGGGCTTAAGGCCTCTAGCACAAAAGGCTGCTTTTTCATGATTTTTCAAGGATTTCAAAGCATTTTGAAAACTTCCAATAAGGTAAAAAAGGAGCTTTAAACCTTATAAAAGGGGTTTTTATGAAGGGAAGAAGAGAAAAGAGGAAAAATAGACAAATTTTATGAGGGAAAAAGCGGATTAAAATGAAGGGATTTTTGAGTGAAAAGGGGAGATAAAATGAGGGAAAAAATGGATTTTCAGCAGTCTTTTTCTTCAGGAAAACAACAGTTTTTCATTTTTGAGAGGGAAACAGCAGTGAAGATTAACTCAAGGATAATTCATCTTCACAAGGCTTCAAGAACTAACAATTTGGCAATAAAATTGTTTCTTAAAGGCTTTCAAAAAATGATTTAGCCACCATTTGATATGACAAATTTTATAGGTGGCTAACATTATGGATGGTTGCGCCCATGCCACATGTATCAGAGGTATCAATTGTATCTGTAATTACAGGTTTTCCGACAGCGGTGTTTGGTTCGAATGCGTTCTCATAAAGCATTTCACCCCTCCCTCTCCCTCGAACCTCATGCTTTAGGGGGCATCTGTTACACAAAATTTTGTCATTGTCCCTGCAATCCCAAACTCGCACATTGGAGAGTCATTTATGTGACCAATGCACAGTGTCATGCTTTGAAAATTACATCCTTGTGTCCCTTTTTATGAAGGCAACATTCTCCTTGTTGAAATTTTCCTGAGCAGAGCTGTGAAAATCCCTATTTTTTCCTTGGCACGAGTAGCCCTTTATCTCCTCGCGCCGACCTAGGAATTTTACATTAATCCCATGCCACTTGGCACTCTGTCATAGTGTGATTCCCGTGCCAAGCTATTTATGAAATGTTTTTTAAAAATAGAGGTGGAGGTTCCATTCCAACCACCTCGGGGATGAGTAATTGGGAGTGGTTGAACTGAAACAACCACGGGCCTCCTCCTTTAGCTAGTAGTTTCCACCTCCCTTGGAACACTCCTAGAGGATAGGCCTCCCTTCCACATTTTTAGGGATCCCAACCTCCTCCTTTGCCTCTATATAAACAAGCCTTCTCTCTTGATGAAAACTAGTTGAACAAGCCGAAGCTGAACAAAGAGAATTATACAACTGAAGTGCTGAACTTGAGAGACTAAGCCATAGTTGAATAACCGAGTTATGAGAAAGTTAAACAAGGAGAAATCCATCGAGAGGCCCTTTTCTCATTTGAATTCCTCGACGAGCTTTGAAACGTGCTTCACCCGAGCCCCGCTGGAGGAGACCGCAACGTCAGAGCATGGTTGTATCTCTTCATTCTACCTTTTAATATAAGTGACTATTGTCTGGTTCCCGTCTTGTGTTTTATCTCTATTGAATGTAATATGCTAATCTTCTCTGACTGATTAGTAGATTTTGGATGAAATTAGTATGTGGGATATGGTTGTCATTTTCTGATCCTTGTGCAGGTGTCCAAGTGCGATAAGCGAAGGGATTGTGACTTGTTGGATTGGGAGCGAGCAATTCTCATCACCACTACAATTGTTGACAACAACATTGGACCACAGGTAGGCTATCTTATCGCGTCCTCTTTCATTCCAATATCTAGGAACCTACACCTTAGCATGATTCCTTGTTACTAGACCCACCCTAGGGTTAGAGGGACTGTCTCTGTCCACAGAGAGGATTTACCTACATAACAGTAGGACATCACTAACCATCACCAGATTTGTCTCTACCTAAGTTGTCTAGCAATCCAGAGTATTTATTCCAATCAGGGCTTCTAGGACTGTGACTCAACCCACGACTGTCACTAGGCTTCTAGAGTATTTGTCCAACCAGGCCTTCCAAGGCAAGTAACTCAACCCACCAAGGGCTTCTAGAGCATTTTTCCAACCAAGGCTTCCAGGACTAGTAACTCAACCCAAGCTGTTACAGGGATTCCAAAGCATTTGTCCAACCAGGGATTCCAAGAACTAGTATCTCAACCCACAGCCAAAATCACAAGAAAAATAACTATAAAATAGAAGTAAAACCCACAACACGATGGTTATCTAGGAAATGTAAAGGTTAGGAAAAACCACTGTCAATCTAGGAAATCCTCCACGCTAATCAAAGTTCATAACCAAATAACCACATGCATATTCCATGCATGCCAAAACTAGTAAGAGAATCATACATTCAACTCAGTACCCGCAAGAAAAAACTATTGTAGTTTTTGATCCCAGTGTACTCTTGCACTTTCCTGATTTTCCTTTTCCTTCTTGCTCCAAATCCCAAGTGCACCACACTCCTCCAAGAGTGCTCCAAGAAAACTCTAAGTGTACAAGAGCATGAGAGATAAAGAATAGAATGAGAGCTCCAAAACTGAACTGAAAATTTCTATGAATTGATCTTAAGAATCCATTTTATTAATGAGGCCTATAATTTCTTCCATTTTCCATTATTTTATTTCATTTTCCTCCTCACATGCAACTTGTGACCTTTCACCTTCCTTTTCTCCTATTTTCCATTCTTTTCATAAATAAATTCCAATTAATGCCACTTTTCCTTTCCAAAGCCTTAGCCACTGCCTTTACAAATTTCCAGAGCCATAATAAACCATAATAATTCCAACACTATGATGTTTTTCCAAACATTCATCTTTGAATACATGTGAGTGTGTGTGAGAATTATTTTAGTTTTTTATGTTTTTTTCGGCACTCTCTATCTAGAGGTGTGATTGAGCGTTGTGTAAAAGTGTTGTTGTATCCATGGAGTCATGGTGGAAAACTCAACACTTGAGGAGGAGAGATTTTTTACCTGGAGAGATTTACTAACAGAGG